>JABUQX010076183.1:40000-60000 GCA_015478945.1 Trachelipus rathkii
ATCCACCATGTGACGTAGAAGATATTCATAGTTTTCAGCTTTCTCATTTCAAGGGAAACCTAAGCACACTAATTTGAATGCTAGCCAGGCCGCCTTTGGTCCTTCTGACACTTTCCTTTCGAACTCCCCATCTCAGAAGACTGCTTTAATTTGGGGGCCAATAAAAACCCCTTCTTTTATCTTTGCCTCACTTAAATTTGTGAATTTGTTCCTTAATTTGTTCCTGAGATGCAAGAATGCCAAACCTTCTTTGTCATGAGTTTTTACAAATATATTCATCAAATCAAGCTTAATGTGCAAAGGTGGAAGAAATACAAACTGTGGATTCACAAGTGGTTCATGTAATGTTTTTGGTCCCAGGATTGACATCATATCTTTGAGGCCACTTTTTCCGAATGTAGTGATTTTTTCTGTTGCGGCTATCCCATTCGCAGAGGAAGCAGCAGAATTTTGTGTATCCCTGTTGCATGCCTGTTAATAGTCCAGTGACCTGGTCCCCACAAATGTGCCATTTAAATGTTGTGTACTCAACTAGGTTAAGTAGAACTCGTAACTTCGTACGTTTTCTTTGTATTTGTAGAATATGCTACAGGAACAGGCGGAAAAATATTACCTATATGGAGTAGCACTGCCTTGAGACTACGTTTGAAGGAATCGATAAACAGGCGCCACTCTGCTGGTTTATGCTCATGTCCAAATAGGCCATTCACATCACAGCAATATATATTGCCATCTTTCTGGGCAAAATATTTGCAAAACTTCTCTGTCTGTCTCTAAATGAACCAATGTTTACACCTTTCTCTAATAGATTCCAGCCTAGAAGCCAACAATTCTGAGTCTGTTTGTGAGAGCTAGATGTCGTACAAGATCGTTAAGCTCCTTCTGTGTGATTTCATGATGTGAACATGTCATAGATGTTGATGGTTCAAAGTCAGGATCTTGATACCTTGTGTCATGATCAGAGGGGTCATTCTCTAAGTCAACAGTAATTTCATCGGGAGGTGTAGGTACATTAAGATCATTTGAATGAGGAACTGAACGCATAGCGGTGTGTAGGTTTGGATACTGGATACAATGTTTGGATTTTGAAGAGAACCACTGCACATTTGTCAAACAGAAGTAACAATCCGTTACGTGATTTGTCGGTTCACGCCAAATCATAGGTACAGCAAATTTCATACGGCTACGTTTTCCTTTTAACCAGTTTCTCAGATTCCTCTAACATGAATTGCAGCATACATGTGGAGCCCAGGACTTATCCTAGTCCCCAACTTTACATCCAAAGTACAATTCATAAGCCTTTCTAACTAATGGTGACAAGCTACATTGTTGTGTCTTAAATGTAAGTTCTCCACACACATAACAAAATAGGTTAGGGCTATTTTTACACTGACGTGGCATTATAAAGAACTTGACAGCATATAATACTTTTGTTATAATAATTTCCTATTATTATGTTATAGCAATATTATAATTTTGAATATAAACCTGAAAAAAATAAAAAAATATATATATATATATATATATATATATATATATATATATATATATATATATATATATATATATATATATATATATATATATATATATATATATATATATATATATATATAAAATATATATATATATATATATATATATATATATATATATATATATATATATATATATATATATATATATATATATATATATATATATAGCATATATATATATATATATATATATATATATATATATATATATATATATATATGAAGAGCCACAATCCATATCTCAAAAACTACGACAGCTACCGGGAAAAGGAATACATTGCTGGAATGCTGGTACAATTTTAGTGGGGAAAATGTAAAAAAAAAAAAATAAAATAAAAAAATATTAAAATAACCCCAAGGGTATACTGCACTGATGGCAGGAGTCGGGGTCTCGGCCTTCCGAGAACTACGGGGTTGGACTGGCCCCCCCTCTGGGGGAGGGTCTCGGAACCCCACTCTTTGGTATTTGGGTGTCGCTGGGGTTCTTCCTCCCCTCCCTTACGGGGTATGGAAAACGTCCCTCCCCTGTGTTCCCCGTTGGCTCGAGCCCCCTACAATGCTGTTTAATACCTTTACAAATAATATATATATATATATATATATATATATATATATATATATATATATATATATATATATATATATATATATATATATATATATATATATATATGGTATATATATATTTTTTCAAAAAATTCTCGCGGAACCGGTGTTAGGGAGAGTTAATGGAAAGAAGACCCGGATATTAACTGTTAACAGAGGTCCCCAAACCACCCAATAAATTCAGAAAGTGAGATCAGAAACTAAGACAGCGTCGAAGATCAGAGACTAAAAGGAACTGTCAGTAAAGATTAATGAATTAATTCTAATAAGAGAAACAGAGACAGAGAGAAAATTAGTCAGTTAGTATGCTACTGTGGCGCATAAAGGTGTTAAGAGGTTAGTCCGAAAATACTAACTAAGTTAATATTTATCTACCTACACCGCTGTTAATGGTAGAATTAGTGTATCTCCTAACGGTACTACTTATTATTACCTGAACACTCTCAATTTGGGCCTTCCGCAAAAATGAACCTTTGATATAACTTTAAGTAAGTGATGCTGACGATTCTTCCTTGAATGAACAAGGTCAGGTTTGATGAATCCGGGGAAATAAAACAAAACGTTTAAAACAACGTTTATTATAAATTAAGGGGAGGATAATCTAAATGTCGATTTCTATTTCTGAGTATCTGTTATCCATCGGTTTGGTCTAGACCCAAACCTAAGATCGTAAGTTGAAGTCGTAAGGTCAGTTCAGTTAATTTCCATTCAATTCAAGTTCAAGAGAGATATATTTACAACAAGGAACAAGAACTGATATGTGTGTGTGTAGTAAAGGATGCAAATATTAAAGATCACTTAACTTCTGTGGTCTGATGAAACAGCACTCCAGTGCTGAATTGAATAATCTGCTGTTATTGTAAACGAGCCAAGTTATGGATGAAGACGCAATTAAACGCCCAGTTGATAATCGGGTAGTAAACCTCAGCACTAAAATGGACAATGTGGTCCTGCACTAGAATGGACAATGTGCCCCTGCACTAGAATGGACAATGTGCCCCTGCACTAGAACCTGATAAAATAAAAATAGGCATACTGTAAAAATTTGTGCTCCATGACAGAAAACATAAAAAAAAGGATATAAAGCATGGCTTCAACTCACCCTTGGGGATTGTGGATACCTTCCACAAGGGTTGTTTGAGAGTCTTGAGGAAGACCGGAGAACTGCTGATGAACTGTGAAAATAGAGAAGCCATAAGCCAAACCATACAGAAATCTCAAATGGAGCACACACACCTCTAAAATTATAAAGACATTAAGTGTATGAACATAGTAAAAGTAATGTCTTACTTTTACTGAGGTGTAAATTCCTTGTCCACAAGGAATCCAGAGAGATTGACGGAGATGTGGTGAAGGGACAAAATAAATGTGGTCCACTTCACAAAAATAATATAAATTCTGAAATTGACTACTTTACGTATAATCTCCTAAAAAAAGACATAGTTAGCAGAATTGGAAAAATTTATGATTAAAGCATACATGGAAATGAAATAATATATAAATTTTAGTGATGCACATTGCAGAGCATAACCGGGGTAGAAGCAGGAGCTACTGTGCAGCAACCCCTACATCCCCCCGCACTAAAATTACGCCCCCACTCAAATTTCTTATAATCATAAATTATGTGAAGCCGATGATCTGTTAATGAGTGGTAGGCGGCGAAGAGATGGGATTAAACCAAAAAATGATGGAAACCGAAAGAACTGATTACATCCTTATCCACACACAACCAGAAAACCAAAACCGAAATATTGACAAAGCAATATATATATTTACAAAAATATGTACAAACTGAAAACTGTTGTCTGTTTATTGAAGAGAAGGAAGAAAACGCGCCCGACGGGATTGAAGCACGAGTTCCTCTTCTTCGATAAATTTTTTTATCGAGTTTAAAATTAGGGAACGTCTATGATCTGATAGGGAACCATAATCATACCTCTCCAACATCATCCGCATTTCCAACCGGATTTGGTCATGTTGTTGCTGGTCGGAACCACCCAGCTGAGAACGGTATGATAATGGTGTAGACGAAGAAACAGACGGGTAGTCGGACAGATGACTCGGGGTTGATGGGTACTCCGACTGTGGAGTCGTGTAGGCTGAAACGGAGTGAGGCCACTGAGGTATAAAAGCTGATGGAGGCAATCCAGTGAAAGGAGCCGCACCCAACCGCCTCTCGATGTTGGTTAAAGTTCGAGAAGTAGACGGTCGAGGTGAGTCGTTTACTGATTGGATTGGTTGTCTCCTTTCCTCGCTTCTAGTTGATGTTGAAATGGGTGGTCGACGGCTGGTTCGTGAGTGTACATCACGACGGCTATCAGAAGGCCGTGGACGGGAAGGACGGGAAAGAGCGTGGGAAGTGAAGAAACTCCTATACTTTCGCATGAATTGTTCCAGGAACAAACGATTGGCATGTAACCCATCATATAGCATCGGAGATTGAAGAAACATCTGTTTTTTCTTAATGTATCGGAGATGTGGGGTGTTTTTATACTCCGGCGTGCCTCGTTTAGTTCCATAATAATAATTAAAAACCTCACTACCGCGTAGAGTGGTCTTATCAGTCCACTTATATCGAAAATATGCCAAGTCTTCAAACAGGACGAAGGATCTGATAGAGTGTTCTCTCATTGACCGAGGGGACATGGAGTCATCATCTTTGAGGTGATCGGCAAAAGCTGGACCCCATGCTTTCGTGATCCGCTTTTGGTTAAAGACGTACATGTCTTTAACTGGAGGAATCATGAGGTAAACTTTGACCCTCGGATTTTTCTTTTTGGCATATTTCGTGATCTGATCCATGATGTTGGGTACACCCTCGACTGTAAAGTTGACCACAGGCTCAAAAACTGTTGTTGACTTGTCTCCATTAGAGATGGATTTTTTCTGCCAGGCCAAGGGTGTAAGTGCCCATATCAGGATGAAGTCAACGTCGGGTTTCATGAGAGTGTTGATATAGGAGGGACAGTCGTGGATAGTCCGACCCGAACCATAATCCACCCTTACATGAAGGTTGAATTGTTCTCTGAGCAGCTTCTTCTCTCGGCGGAGCAACTCCAATTCGCTGGCTCCAACTGCTAAGAGAGTCCTCATACTGCAAAGAGAATTACAGGGGCTTTATTATTTGCATCCGTGTGAGTGATACATAATAATAAAGTATAATCTTGTTCCTTCTACAAATATTTAAAATTAAAATTTAATATTTAACAAGTCAGCTTAAATTTATTTAAATCTGATTTAATTAATTTCTAAGTTAATAACTTCAATTTACTAAGCTATATGCTTAACTTTGCTTTGCAATTATAAAGCTGATATAATAATAATAATAATATTAATAATAATAATAATATTAATTATTTTTCAAGAATTATAAATCAATTATAATGTTTAAATCATTTTTCAAATTTTAAAATTAATTAAAATTAATATGCACATAATAAGTGTCGGTGTATCAAATTGAAAAATGTGTTAAGTGACAAAAGAACATAACAGTTGTTGGCTTATCATAATTGTCGTTGAATACCACGAGGGCAATCTTCAACTCTGTGAACTGTGTTTTATGCAAATATGTCCTTAAAATTAGCCTAAAGGGGAAAATTTTCATTTTTACATTTTATTTCAGTTTTATTAAATATTAAAAATATTAAATTAAAAATAATAATAATAATAAATTACTACAACCAACAACAACGTTCTGATAGAATTATAGGCAAGTATTCAGTGAGGCTGAGATGAATGTAAAGAAGATTCTACAGTGTCACTGAATTTGTCTGAATCTAATGTAATGAAAGAGAGATGAGATGAGTGCATGTAATTCGCATCCGCATTAGAAAATCATCCTCAAAACATCCGCATGTTTCTGCATTAACCGCATGCCATCCTGCAAATTCCACCCTGTACCACCCCATGATCATTCCCTCCCAGAACTCACAGAACCCAGGAAGAACGAAGGAAAATGGGAAAATGATGAGGAAGAGAGCGAAATACCACAGGAGCGAGCAAGCGTTCAGTTCAACGAACAACGGCAGATCCTATTGAGAAATTGATGAACTATTGAGAATTCTGATAATCATTTTTAGAAACTATTAACTACTAACCGGTCTATAACAAACTACTCCTTCTTCTATTGAGCACGTATTCTAGAGGAGTCTCCATCACATTCGGAAGATCAGGTACCTGTCCCATACGTCGAGTAAATGGGCGAGGTGGAAAATTGAACCTGGTCAAGTCTTCTTCTCCGATGTGAACTAACTCGAGATCACTGTCATCAAGTTGGAGATGAGCAGGATCACCGAGAACTTCACCAACTACATGATATGGAGCTGGTGGTGTTTGAGAAAGTTGAAAAAGTGATGGTAACTGATAATATTCTGAAGGAGGAGAAGATGAAGGACTAGAATGGAAACCTGAGAAATCGGAATGTTGAGAAGACGTACTGAAATTGAAAGGCGAAAAAGGTGGAGGCGAATCTTGTTGAGTTCGAAAAGAACTGAGAACTGCTGAAGGACCAAGGAGATTGGAACTTGGTCTATCCTTGAAGAAAGAACTCAAGAAAGACGCTCCCTCTAGTTCACTAACTGAGTGAAAAGCAACTGTATTTGGATTTGTTATAGCCGGAGATTGGGAAGTAGAAACTGATGACACAATAGTGTGACTGATAGGCGGCGTAAAAGCCGAAGATACTTGAAGTTGTGAAGGAGAAGGATATACATGAGTATAGAAGTCATGGTAATCCAAACTAGGACTGTGTACCTGAATTGGGGAAACAGCAGATAGATTCGGCTGTAACGATAAAGGTGGAACCGGAATGGTTCGTGAAGATTCTGTTATATCACTTGGAGGAAGCACGAAAGTAACCTTGGGCGGAGAACGAGTAGGCTGAACTACTATAGGTGAAAGGACTGGAGTTCTCACAGGAGACATTGTTGATTCTGCAGTATCAACGTTCAGTTGTTCTATTTGATCCCATAAGTTAGGCAACCTCGTGAATAGATCCATTGGGATAGGATTTGTTGGAAGAAATCCCTCAAAGTCATTTTCATCATCGTCTTCGATGGACTGAAATGGATCTTCTTCAACATCGTTATCTGATATTGAAGAACTGTTAGCAACTGAATTAGTATCAGAGTCTTCTGCATCTTCAACCACTTCTTCGTCTTCTTCATCCTCGTCGGTAAAGAATTTCTCGCGCACCTCAGGGTTGCGAGCTAAATATCTGCGAAGGTATGTGGGAATATCTATCCATCCTCGTAGATGAGAGAAATGGACTTTCTGTAATCTATTTTGTTGGTCACTAGCACGTCTAATAAGGTAGGTGACCCGGTTATCATTAACTGCAGTGATGATATAGGGGCCTTCCCATCGGCTCTTGAACTTCTGAATAGTGCTATGACCAGTGCGAATTACTTTTTTCGCAACTTTCTGTCCGACGCGAAATGGTCGGAAGTTCGCACTACCTTCTTTCCAATATTGTGGAAAACTGTGTGTTGGAGAATGAGCCTTCTGCAGAAGAAAGTCGGAAGGTGAAATACCGAGAGCACTATGTGCTGTGTTGTTATAAATAAGAACAGAAGAAGAAAGTTCCTCATCCCAACCACTGGGATTTTCAAGTACCAAGCATTTAATGATCTGAATTAAACTTCTGTTGAAGCGCTCACAAACCCCATTGCTAGCAGGGTGAAGCGGAGAAGTTCTTATATGCTTGATATTGTGTTCTTGAAGAACATTTTGGAAAGTCTGAGAAGTGAACTCAGCACCGTTGTCGGTGAGAATTCGGTTTGGAACTTTTGGAAGAAATGGAAGAATTTGATGTTTGAATTTGTTAGAAACAGAAAGACTGGTTTTGTTCGATAAAGGAACAACTGAAACCCACTTGGAAAAGTGGTCAATGAGTACCATACAGTACTTGTGACCTGAACCTGTTTGAGGAAACTGGAGCAAGTCCATTGCACACAAGTCGAATGGATACTCGGCTAAAATCTTTAGCATCGGAGGTGTCATGACAGAAGAGAATGTTTTCTGTCGTTGACATATCGGACAACATCTTACAATGTCTGAGACCACCCGGTTGACTCGCGGGTGCCAAAAATGCTTGTAGATAAGCTGAAGAAGTTTATTTCGTCCGATATGGGCACAAGAAAAGTGAAGACCTAAAACTATATGAACCAGAAAATCAAGAGAAATAACATAAAGCAATTCGCCTGAATCCAGTTTGTGAAATAGGATTCCATTTTCAAATACTAACTGAGATCTGTATTGTTTGTACATCTTATGTACCCTGAGCCAACATCCCTGCATAACATCTTGGTTCTGAAAACCTCTAATGATCAACTTTAGATCTTTATCATTGGTTTGATTATTCAGGATGTCTAGTTCATCTATATTTGAATTGTTGAATATAGAACTGTTAACTGTTGTGATACGACCCACATGAGGATGAGTACGTACACGTTGGCGAGTAATTCCTGAAGCTATTACTGTTATATCATTGTTGTCCTCTCTACGAATGAGTTCTTTTTGGGACAAATCAGGCAAGAGCTCATTATCCCTTAGAGAGTATGTTCCCAATATTATGGCGAACTCCATATATTCTTCAGGAACGATGAAACATTCGGTGGGCTGAGTTTCAAAGCCATCTTGAAACCGAAGAGTTAGGTTGACATAGTTGTCAATCGGAATTCTGCCACTTCCGAACCCACTAATTGCTTTCACCCCTACTTTTGCAGATGGCAAAAGCTCAACTGGTTCTTGCAAAGTCTGCAATACTGCTTCACTCACCAAACTTACACCTGCCCCACTATCAACAAGGCAATCATACACATTCGAGCTGTTGTGTTCTAATTTCACACAAACAATTAGTGGATCAACTTCTGCCTGGCAGAGATTTATGGTAACTACCATATCATCCTCAATTGGAAAATTGTTTACTGCCAGATGGACATGATAAATACCCTCTGACTTATCATGAGGTTTCACCACGTTGTTTGCTGCTGCTGCTGATTTCACCTGCCTATCACTATGACTATCGCTACTTCCTACCACGACAGTCTCCATAGGGAGGCTACTTGCTACTACTGATACTACTGGTTCCGTATGGGAACTACTACTACATACTACGTGAGAAGAAAGAGAGTAACTATCTCTATTACTATCACTAGTAGTCTTTGTGTCAAGTAAAAGAGTCTTTGTGTCAGGTAGAAGGGTCCTAGCACTACTGCTATCGACTACTAAGTCTACGGCTACAGGAAAAGTGCTAGCACTACTTCTATCACTATTTACTATGTCTACTAGGGCATTGGTATCCATGAGCTGCTGTAAGCTATTATTCTCCACTGGAGGGCTCATTTCCGTGGAGACTTGCAGTTTAAAGCTCCAGCTTGTACTGCTTCTGAATGACCCATGCATCGGCCTTCCATATGTGACTTATGACACCAGTCGCACGGGTCTAAAAACTTCCGTTGCGGCCTTGGTGAGTCACGCTTGTCAGTCGGTGCTCTGTGTGTTTTGTCCGCGCTGGGGGAATTATGTTTCCTGTTTGAACCAGAGGCCTGTGGTGATTTGTTTTTTCTGTTATTTGTGGGCGACCTCTGTGTCCTTTGTGTATTGCGCGGTGGTGTTCTGTGTGAACAGTTAATTCCCGCATGTGGACCCTTACAAAACGGACACACTCTACCCGAATTCAATTGTTTACTGCGTGGAGGGGATCTGATAGACCTGCATTCATTCCTTACATGCCCCCTCTTTCGACAATAACTGCATACTCCTAAATACTTGTAGCATTCATCCATCACGTGCCCAACATTCTCACAGTAATCACAAACGAGGTGTTTTCTGTTAGTATTCTCGTTGTGACGTGTCGGAGTGTAAGTGTTTTGGGTCTGCTTTCTGTTATTGGATGAGGGATAAGTACGTGTATTGTTATTGTTACGTGTATTCTGTTGGCGGGTATTGTTTGTTTTAGGTGGTTGTGGCTGTGCATGTTGGGATTGTAAAACCTCCGACCAACCTGGATTAATGACATCTATTCTGATTGTCTCGTCTAAGTCTTGTTTAGGTTGATCCGAAGACACGGTAAACCGGCTGTTAGAAGAAGCGGCTACATTCTTCCCTTTTTCGTAGTCTCTAATGTAGGTGTCAGCAAGGCTTACTATTTTCCGCCATGGCACACGAATATTACTATCTTCTTCTTGCTGTGTGATATATTCTGTTATCCGTTTCTCGACGTAAGGAGGAAGACTCAGAAGGAAAGCTGTACGTAGAGAATCATGTTCTCTCATGTCTAGCCCACGATAGGCTTTCTTTGCGAGATGTTCCAGGCGAAGAGCGTACATTCGAACGCTTTCACCGGGAGTCCTGTAAGCTGAATGATAAGCATTGAGCTTATGTGCATCTTTCCTTTTCTCCTCTTGCTGGTACCACGTTAGTAGAGTCTCTTTGATAGAACCATAGTTCCTGTCATCTTTAATAAGTAAGTTGTACAGCTGCAGGAACGAACCTTCAAGTTGCCTGCCTAGTAGCCTTAACCATTGATGAGGTGCATTTGGATAGTTAAATGAGCAATACTGCTCAAAGTCGGCGAAATAACTAACCAAATCCTGATCAGCCTCATATTTGTACTTTCCTGGCTCAACCACTTTCACTTTTCTGGAGTTCTTGGCGATTTCAGCCAGATAGAGAATAGATTGAGACATTAGAAGCATGTGCCGCTCCAAAATGTCTAATCTACTAGGTGCGAGTATTGAAGCTGGCTCTCTGTTATCTGCAAGAGAGTAAATCGGTTGTGGTTGAGGAGGAACAACATATGACCGGGTATCGATAAGCGGTACGATACCAGGCTGTTGAACTGTTATCGGTATCTCTGAAGGACTAGAAGTCAAGGGATCATTCATTCCCTGACTGAAATAAGGAGGTATAGAATATTGCTGTCTGTTAGTAGCGTCAGTCTGTTGTGTTATGGGAGTCGTTGTGTGCGTCGTGTAAAGAACGTCTGAAGAAGGGGAACTAACATATGTCTGAGCCATAGTTCCTGGATAGAACTGTTGTTGTTGCATTGGTGCTGATATCAATGGGGAAACTGGTGACCCAAAATTTATCAGAGCCATTTCATTTGACAGCACATCTGTTGTCATCACTGGAGCAACAACTGTAGAAACAATCGGTTGTTGTGGTGGTATTGGCTGTTGTGCTCGCAACATTGCCGTTTCCTCTTTTAGGAACTTAAATTCCTGGGTAATGGTAGCCAGGAACTCCTGAAGAGGTGGATTTCCTGGATCTACCTCTGTTAACTGCTGAGGAACTCTAGGTGGTGGATTTATTTGACCTCTTAGATTTCTGTTTTGCAACTGTTCTATTGCCTCTCTCTCCTTGACGAAGTTCAATATATCCTGTTGAGTCGCTGGAGGCATCTCATCCTCAATATCACCACCCATATTCGCTAAACCACCGCCCACTGCTCCCATGTCACGCCGACTCTCAACCTCATCCATCCCCACATTCACTCCCTCACCCCCAAGCTCTGAAAATCTGTTTAAGGACGTCATTAGGGTTAGTACATGAAATTTGTATTTCAAAAAATATATATCCAAAATATATAAATTCAAAAAAAACAAATATAAATGAGGGATGAAAAGTAGGAAGAGCGCTGCAGGAAAAAGGAGGTTAAGTTTGTAATGAAACTAAAACTGTATCTAGTCTCTTGACTTGAACTTGAATGGTAGAACTGTTTTTGCGGAATTTTCGAATTGGAATTGTTCAGGTGAGTAGTATCTACCCAGATATCTAATTGTTAAACCTTACTAAAGTGCTAAATACAAATGGCAGTCCCTGTTCGGGCGCCAACTAAATTTAAAGAGTATGTTAGGGAGAGTTAATGGAAAGAAGACCCGGATATTAACTGTTAACAGAGGTCCCCAAACCACCCAATAAATTCAGAAAGTGAGATCAGAAACTAAGACAGCGTCGAAGATCAGAGACTAAAAGGAACTGTCAGTAAAGATTAATGAATTAATTCTAATAAGAGAAACAGAGACAGAGAGAAAATTAGTCAGTTAGTATGCTACTGTAGCGCATAAAGGTGTTAAGAGGTTAGTCTGAAAATACTAACTAAGTTAATATTTATCTACCTACACCGCTGTTAATGGTAGAATTAGTGTATCTCCTAACGGTACTACTTATTATTACCTGAACACTCTCAATTTGGGCCTTCCGCAAAAATGAACCTTTGATATAATTTTAAGTAAGTGATGCTGACGATTCTTCCTTGAATGAACAAGGTCAGGTTTGATGAATCAGGGGAAATAAAACAAAACGTTTAAAACAACGTTTATTATAAATTAAGGGGAGGATAATCTAAATGTTGATTTCTATTTCTGAGTATCTGTTATCCATCAGTTTGGTCTAGAAGCCCAAACCTAAGATCGTAAGTTGAAGTCGTAAGGTCAGTTCAGTTAATTTCCATTCAATTCAAGTTCAAGAGAGATATATTTACAACAAGGAACAAGAACTGATATGTGTGTGTGTAGTAAAGGATGCAAATATTAAAGATCACTTAACTTCTGTGGTCTGATGAAACAGCACTCCAGTGCTGAATTGAATAATCTGCTGTTATTGTAAACGAGCCAAGTTATGGATGGAGACGCAATTAAACGCCCAGCTGGAAATCAGGGAGTAAACCTCAGCACTAGGTTTCATGAGAGTGTTGATATGGCCCTGCACTAAAATGGACAATGTGCCCCTGCACTAGAATGGACAATGTGCCCCTGCACTAGAACCTGATAAAATAAAAATAGGCATACTGTAAAAATTTGTGCTCCATGACAGAAAACATAAAAAAGGATATAAAGCATGGCTTCAACTCACCCTTGGGGATTGTAGATACCTTCCACAAGGGTTGTTTGAAGAGTCTTGAGGAAGACCGGAGAACTGCTGATGAACTGTGAAAATAGAGAAGCCATAAGCCAAACCATACAGAAATCTCAAATGGAGCACACACACCTCTAAAATTATAAAGACATTAAGTGTATGAACATAGTAAAAGTAATGTCTTACTTTTACTGAGGTGTAAATTCCTTGTCCACAAGGAATCCAGAGAGATTGACGGAGATGTGGTGAAGGGACAAAATAAATGTGGTCCACTTCACAAAAATAATATAAATTCTGAAAGTGACTACTTTACGTATATAATCTCCTAAAAAAAGACATAGTTAGCAGAATTGGAAAAATTTATGATTAAAGCATACATGGAAATGAAATAATAATATATAAATTTTAGTGATGCACATTGCAGAGCATAACCGGGGTAGAAGCAGGAGCTACTGTGCAGCAACCCCTACATCCCCCCGCACTAAAATTACGCCCCCACTCAAATTTCTTATAATCATAAATTATGTGAAGCCGATGATCTGTTAATGAGTGGTAGGCGGTATTAAACCAAAAAATGATGGAAACCGAAAGAACTGATTACATCCTTATCCACACACAACCAGAAAACCAAAACCGAAATATTGACAAAGCAATATATATATTTACAAAAATATGTACAAACTGAAAACTGTTGTCTGTTTATTGAAGAGAAGGAAGAAAACGCGCCCGACGGGATTGAAGCACGAGTTCCTCTTCTTCGATAAATTTTTTTATCGAGTTTAAAATTAGGGAACGTCTATGATCTGATAGGGAACCATAATCATACCTCTCCAACATCATCCGCATTTCCAACCGGATTTGGTCATGTTGTTGCTGGTCGGAACCACCCAGCTGAGAACGGTATGATAATGGTGTAGACGAAGAAACAGACGGGTAGTCGGACAGATGACTCGGGGTTGATGGGTACTCCGACTGTGGAGTCGTGTAGGCTGAAACGGAGTGAGGCCACTGAGGTATAAAAGCTGATGGAGGCAATCCAGTGAAAGGAGCCGCACCCAACCGCCTCTCGATGTTGGTTAAAGTTCGAGAAGTAGACGGTCGAGGTGAGTCGTTTACTGATTGGATTGGTTGTCTCCTTTCCTCGCTTCTAGTTGATGTTGAAATAGGTGGTCGACGGCTGGTTCGTGAGTGTACATCACGACGGCTATCAGAAGGCCGTGGACGGGAAGGACGGGAAAGAGCGTGGGAAGTGAAGAAACTCCTATACTTCCGCATGAATTGTTCCAGGAACAAACGATTGGCATGTAACCCATCATATAGCATCGGAGATTGAAGAAACATCTGTTTTTTCTTAATGTATCGGAGATGTGGGGTGTTTTTATACTCCGGCGTGCCTCGTTTAGTTCCATAATAATAATTAAAAACCTCACTACCGCGTAGAGTGGTCTTATCAGTCCACTTATATCGAAAATATGCCAAGTCTTCAAAAAGGACGAAGGATCTGATAGAGTGTTCTCTCATTGATCGAGGGGACATGGAGTCATCATCTTTGAGGTGATCGGCAAAAGCTGGACCCCATGCTTTCGTGATCCGCTTTTGGTTAAAGACGTACATGTCTTTAACTGGAGGAATCATGAGGTAAACTTTGACCCTCGGATTTTTCTTTTTGGCATATTTCGTGATCTGATCCATGATGTTGGGTACACCCTCGACTGTAAAGTTGACCACAGGCTCAAAAACTGTTGTTGACTTGTCTCCATTAGAGATGGATTTTTTCTGCCAGGCCAAGGGTGTAAGTGCCCATATCAGGATGAAGTCAACGTCGGGTTTCATGAGGGTTTCGATATAGGGAGGACAGTCGTGGATAGTCCGACCCGAACCATAATCCACCCTTACATGAAGGTTGAATTGTTCTCTGAGCAGCTTCTTCTCTCGGCGGAGCAACTCCAATTCGCTGGCTCCAACTGCTAAGAGAGTCCTCATACTGCAAAGAGAATTACAGGGGCTTTATTATTTGCATCCGTGTAAGTGATACATAATAATAAAGTATAATCTTGTTCCTTCTACAAATATTTAAAATTAAAATTTAATATTTAACAAGTCAGCTTAAATTTATTTAAATCTGATTTAATTAATTTCTAAGTTAAATAAAAATAATTCAATTTACTAAGCTATATGCTTAACTTTGCTTTGCAATTATAAAGCTGATATAATAATATTAATTATTTTTCAAGAAATATAAATCATATTTTAAATGCTGAAATATTGAATTTACAAAGTCTGATTTTTAAATCATTTTTACAAATTTTAAAATTAATTAAAATTAATATGCACATAATAAGTGTCGGTGTATCAAATTGAAAAATGTGTTAAGTGACAAAAGAACATAACAGTTGTTGGCTTATCATAATTGTCGTTGAATACCACGAGGGCAATCTTCAACTCTGTGAACTGTGTTTTATGCAAATATGTCCTTAAAATTAGCCTAAAGGGGAAAATTTTCATTTTTACATTTTATTTCAGTTTTATTAAATATTAAAAATATTAAATTAAAAATAATAATAATAATAAATTACTACAACCAACAACAACGTTCTGATAGAATTATAGGCAAGTATTCAGTGAGGCTGAGATGAATGTAAAGAAGATTCTACAGTGTCACTGAATTTGTCTGAATCTAATATAATGAAAGAGAGATGAGATGAGTGCATGTGATTCGCATCCGCATTAGAAAATCATCCTCGTCTTCTCGTATGAGAGGGGTGACTCACCCTCCTGCGCCACGAGGCGTTCATATATATTATATATATATATAATATATATATATATATATATATATATATATATATATATATATATATATATATATATATATATATATATATATATATATATATATATATATATATATATAAATATATATTTATATATATTGCAATGGAATACATAGTCCAATTTTTTAAACTGGCTTGTAAGCCAGTGAGTAGTTAAAGAAATAAATGATTCGTTTGAATATTTAGCTATCCATATATCTGTAGTAAATGATATCTGATCAGCTTAGATAACTTCTCGAATACTGCTGATCTCAATTTACTGTATGAAGTTGGTAACATCATCTCTACAAAAAAAATATTTTCTACTAGAAATAAGATATTTTGGTTGAAGATGGACAACAAGTTTTAGGAGTCCCTGCTCTTCAGTGATTGTGAATGGCTGGTTACTCATTGCCATAAAATTTATTATTTTCTGAAGAATTGCCTGGGATTTATGGGGTTATTGATATGGCAAATTTTGGGGAAGAAATTTTCCTCAAGACTCACTTGTTTCACGGCTTCAATCTTTCGCTATTTTGGGGTGTCCAGGGTTCTAGAAAATACAGGATTATCCCTTTTACTCTCCAAATTTTTGACTTCCAGATATTCTCTTCTTTGATGGTTTTCCATAAGTTTATGAAGTGGCATTGTATTAAATATTTTTGGTGAACTACCTAGTTTTATTTTGTTGTGGCATATTTTACACTCTATTAAAGATTTTGTAACATTATTAATAATTAAAAAATCTTTTACGAATGATGGCATTTTAAAATAATTTTGTGAGGTTATTATTGTAACAAATCTGTAATCAATTAATGAATAAAATCTTTATCAATATATATATATATATATATATATATATATATATATATATATATATATATATATATATATATATATATATATATATATATATATATATATATATATATATATATATATATATATATATATATACAATACTAACTACCCATATATATATATATATATATATATATATATATATATATATATATATATATATATATATATAAAAGACCTTACAACAAGTTAAAAATATTTATTTTTACATTTCTTTATAGTTAAAGAAAAGTTCATTAGAAATTCGGTTCCGGCGAATTTTTTGTATTCCGGCTAATTCTAGTTTCCAGCCGGGCAAAATATCAGTTCAAGTACACTAATCCCCTTATACACAAACGAAAATCAGAGCAAAATATATTGATAATGAACAACATATATATATAAAACAAAGCAATTTAAAGCAATAAACTGAAATTATTACTGATGAAAGCGTGGAAAATGGCTGAAACAAGCATTCCCTCTTCGTCTATAACTTTCTGTATGATTGAAGTATATGGAGGATCGTGGCAGGCAGATAGAGCGCATCCATTAGATTCCAGCACATTCCACATTTCCGACCGAAATGGTCATCTTGTTGGTCAGATACACCTAACTGAGAATGGTATGGTATGGTAGCTGTGTTGACGACTGAGAATAAACAGACAGATAGCGGACTGATGACTCAGAAGTTTGATGGGGTACTCCAACTGAGGTAAAAAAGTTGTGAGCAGTGAGGCAACTGAGGTGGAGGTACAAAAGCTGAAGGAAGCAATCCAATAAAAGGAGCTGCACCCAACCGTCTCTCGATGTTGGTCAAAGTTCGAGAAGTCGACGGTCGAGGTGGTTCAATTGCTGATTGTAGAATCTGCTACCTTTCTTCACATCTTGTTAAAGTAGAAGGTCGACGGCTGATTCGTGAGCAAACGTCACGGCGATCAGAAGGCCGGGGACGGGCGAGTGAATGAGAGGTGAAGAAGCTTTTGTATTTTCGAAGCAATTGTTCTAGGATCAAGCGGTTAGCATGTATCCCATCTGAAAGCATCGGAGTTTGAAGTTACAACTGCTTCTTTTTGATGTATCTTGTATGAGGGGTGTTTTTATACTCCGGGCTGTGTCGTTTTGTTCCGTAGTAATAGTTGAAAACCTCAATACCTCGCAGAGTGGTTTTATCTGTCCACTTATAATAAAAATATGCCAAATCTTCAAAGCGGATTAGAGAATGTATTGAGTGTTCTCTCATCAACTGAGGAGACATGGTGTTGTCATCTTTGAGATGATTGGTTAAAGACATACATGTCTTGAACTGGGGGAATTAAGAGGTAGACTCTTACCCTCGGATTCTTCTTTTTGGCATATTTGGTAATTTTGTCCATACAACTGGGTACACTCTCGACAGTGAAGTTCAAGGCTGGCTCAAAGACTGTAGCTGTTTTTATCTCCATTCGTAATGTATTTTTTCTGCCATGCCAAAGGTGTAAGCGCCCATATAAGAATGAGGTCTACGTCTTAAGTCATGAGGGTTTCAATGTGGGAAGGACATTCATGAATAGGGCGTCCCGAACTATAATCCACCCTGAGATGAACATTGAACTCTTCCCTGAGCAGTTTTTTCTCGCGGCGGAGTAATTCTAACTCTGGCGCCGACAGCTAAGAGAGTCTTCATACTGCAAGAGAAGAATACACCTGTTCTATTATTTGCATCCGTATAGGGTGTTATAAAAAAAATATCATTCTTCTTCCATTACTACAAATTTAAATTGAAATTTAATATTTACATTCACTGCATTTAATTAAATTTAATTAATTATTTTAATTCTGTTTTTGGTAATTTTCAAATTTTTACTTTTCTACAAATAATTAACGTTAAATGAATATAAATTAATATATCGTTATTTATACAATTCTGAATTCCGAAATTTTTCATTTTTGGTAAATTTTGTTCTGAAAATGCTATAGCTATAGCATATATTTAACTGATAGAAAGTTTTTCTTTTTCTTTATTTTTCTGAATTTTATTTACAAATTACACATATTTACAATTAATAATAAGCACAATAATAGGTGTCTGTGTATTACAAATTGAAAAAGGTGTTGAATATAAAAAGAATGTATGAGCTGTTGGCTTATATCATATTAGTTGAATACCACAAAGGCAAGCTTTCAACTCTGTTTACAGTGTTGTAAATGAGAATATTAAATTTATGATTAACCTATCTGGGAATATGTACATTGGTAAGTTATATATTTAATATTAAAAATAATAATAATAATAAATTACTAAAGCCAACAACCCTGTTCTGATAGAATAGTTACTGATTGCACTTTCTAAATTTATTGGGTGGTTTGGGACTCAGGCTCAGTACTAATCCGGGATTTCTTTTCGTTTTATACGCATCTCATTCCGCTAATCTCATCGCATTGCATTCCGCTAATAATCCACATCACATTCTGCAATTATCCGCATTGCATTCCGCTAATTTCATCGCTGTAACCCCATATGACAACCCTTCAGAGAATTCCCAGAAGCCAGGAAAGAATGAGAAAGAAAAATGGGAAAATGATGATGGAAAAAGCGAAACACCACAAGAACAAGTGTTTGGTGAACATCAGTAGATCTTACTGAAGAAATGTTGAATATTCTGATAGCTGTAAACTGTAAAAAGTGTCTATAACAAACTGCTCCTTCTTCTACTAAGTACGTATTCCAGCAGAGTTTCCATTTCATAAAATTTCTTCTCCACTTCTAAATATATATGATTCAGACTCTGGAGAGGTAGGTTGGAACAACGAACAGAAGAAAGAGAAGAAAATCAGAAAAGAAAGGAATAGGTGAAGAAAGAAATCAGTAGGGGCTGCAAGATCGTGTCACTTACCATGAAGTCTTGACTAGCTAATGCGGTTGTGTTGGATTAATATCGGAGAAGACTTTAAAAGAAGAAAATTGAAAATTTTGAAGTTTTCAAAAACTAATTTTTGCTTGCCAAAAAAAATATTTGATTAAATGAAAATTATATTTCAACTTTTAGAATTAAAATAACTTTGATTTCTTCGGTGAAGCTATAAAAATTTGAGATAATGAACCTTTGAAAATTTAAAAATTTATATTTGAATACTTCATCGACTGTTTTAATTTGACCAAATAAAATCTGATTTTCGTTGTAAACTGTGTGGTCATGACGCCTCTCCGAATCTTCTTCATTTTCATGGCTCAACAAGAGGGCTGCTCAAAGCATGTTGGTTGCTACAGATTGGGAATCGCTTTACAATCTACTAATAGTAATAATAATATAATTAGTGATAAAACTAGTGTTAATGATATAGTGGTAGTGTTAATAATTTCTGC
>JABUQX010076183.1:65000-68458 GCA_015478945.1 Trachelipus rathkii
CTGATGATTTTGAGGTACTTGGCAAATCTAAGTTTATTGTAGATAATGCTTGTTTCTGAAAATGATGCTATCCCCTGAACCTTCTTCTGTACTGCTACTACATTATCACTTTCTGCCTTCAATTATTTGCATATTTCTTCAGGCATCCATTTCAACTCAATTCTCTTGTTTCATAGAAAATAAAGTCAGTTTGTATTTTGGGTCTACTACAGTACTTAACAATTATCTTGTTTGATATATGTCTATTATCCTTTTCATCCACTTTTATTCATAAATCTAGACTCTAATGCCTTCTTCAGCTCTTTTTTTAAAGTCTGAACTCTGCTGTCATCCTCAGAGTTTGAGAATTTGCTGGAAACTCAAATGGAGAATCTGGGTTATGATGATATAATTGGTATATGGGTTCCGTAACCATGAAATGGATTTGCAAAACTCTTAAATTTTTTTGTAATTGCCATTTATTAGCAGTCAATCTTAAATGATTGATTGTTCTATAATATAAACTTACGAGGTCTTTCAAACATTCAATTCTTTCTAGAATCAAATATGTGCTATCCCACCTTGTATTAACATCTTGAATTGGCATAAGTGGGCTTGCAAGATGTGGATCAAAGTCTCTTGTATTCTTTAAAGTTCATTACAGCTTAAAAACTTGAATGATTAAAATGTGTACAAATATTCCACATTTCTTTATTAAATCACTGTTCTTTTGAGAAAATAAGGCATCTGTAATAACAAATTGAAGTTTATGAATAAAATAAAGAAAAACGTGTATCCTACAGTTTCATGTTATATGCTTTATCTCGAAGGATCAAATGGGTTTTGTTAGAAATTTCCCAATTATTCATCATAATTTCAAAACTCAGTGATTTTAATTCAAGAATGAGAACTGGGAAATACGCAATGGAGTACACAGTCCATTTTTTCAAACTCGCTGGTAAGCCAGAGTGCTGATAAAGAAATAAATGACTCGTTTGAATTATTTAGCTCTCTATATTTGTAGTAAATGATATCTGATCAGACTTAAGATAGCTTCTCGATTACTGCTGATCACAATTTCTGTGAAGTTGGTAACATCTTCTCTACAAATATTTCTACTAGGAATAAGAGATTTTGGTTGAAGACAATACTGAATCCCTTCTCTTCTGTGGCTGTGAATGACTGGTTACTCAATTATGATAAAATTCATTATTTTCTGTGATTTGGGTGATTGATATGCCAAATCTTTTTTGGGGAGAAATTCTCCTCAAAACTCCTTATCTCCACGACTTGAACTTATTGCTCTTTTGCTTAGTTTCCCCTGTTCTAAGCCACAAGACTCTCCCTTTACTTTTAAAAGTTTTGGACTTCCCAGATATTCTCTTCGATGATGATTTTCCATATGTTCATGAAGTGGCGTTTTACTAAATATAAGATTTTATGTTGAAAATTATATAAAATATTTTTTTTTACATTTCTTTATAGTTAAAGGAAAGTTCATAAGAAAAGTGTCTGCTAACGATAGTGACTAACCAGTGTAAAAGAAGAGAGTGTTAGAATTTAGTAAGATTTTATAACATAATCAAAATTATCATTAGGTGTATTTCCATTGAATAATATATGAATATATATATATATATATATATATATATGATATATATATATATATAAATATATATAAAAAATTATATATATATATATAATTAGAGATGTACCGATACCAGAAAAGAGGCCGATACTGATACTCTATTTTTTTAGGTGCCAATACCGATACCGATACTTTAATTAAGTATTAATTAATACAGTAATAAGATAGAACATTTGTGTACTACTAGGCAACTCAGGATTTCATTCCTTGTAACAATAATACTTAGTCATTTATTTCGTATTTGGTTATTTAAAATATATTATTTTATAATTATATATAGTATCTTTAAGAATAATAAATGCAAATATAATATTAATACCTTTTTATGTTTGTGTTTATTCATATTCATTTCCATTTTCCAGTAAGTATTAATAAAAGTTTAGCTACTAACTTTTATGATTTAACATGATTACGAGATTCTTGAAGCCTTTGCTATAATATAAAGAATAAATAATGGAAGAAGAGACCTCTAATAAACTGAAAAGACAAAATAAAAAACACTATTATCAAACATGACATAATAATAATATACTCCTTTAAGATAAAGATAGATATCATTCAATACTCAAATTCAAAAATTCTCAAATTGTGATGCAAAAACATTAAGCTTTCACTAGTATCTGGCGAGAGCCTGTTCCTTTTTGGAGTGTTTATATTCCCACCTACACTAAAAATACGCTCGCTCTCGACTGAAGAGTGCTGATAATTATTTGCGTGCAAGCACTGATAATAATGGAAACTGTGGCCCATTTTCATGCCACCACATGAAAGGATTCTCTTTTGTAGGCAGCATCTCCATGTTTTCGTAGAGCCTCATCTCTTTCACAAATTGCAAATTTGAATTATCTTTGCTCCTTGATGACTGTCTCTTCAGTTTTGATGGGAATTCCTTGGGGTAATTTCTTTGATGGTGAATGAGATGTCAATGCAATTTCGACCGCTTATCAAAGTCTAACATATCAAAATCCTCTTATCTTCAGATGGTTTATTTGCTGAAAAGCCACCATGGTCACTATCAGTGCTGTTGCCAGGAGTTGCTGATAGGCGACTTCCACTTCTGTGGTCTTTTTTTTTTTTTTTTGTCAAAAACTCGAGAAGTGGCATCATGGGTTTATTCTATTTAAATGCAGGGTTTTCTTGGGGTTCCTTCCCTCGAAGATGCCATTCTTAGTGGGTTTAATAGCTGTAATTTCATATTAAAAACCTTTTATTTTCATTTTTTACAGTTGTCACCATCATTCACAGACCCTATTCAAGGAATTGGTGTTTAACGCCTCAAAAATTCATATAATGCAAATTACGCAGATGAGCATGGACGCAGGCTTAAAAGTGAGGAGATTAAATTCAGTGGGAAACACAGAGAAGGAAGAGAATTCCACAGAACAAGGTGGCTTGGAAAGAAGGGAAGCACCTCAGCGAGCTAGTCTGGAGTTGCTAATAACACAAAACATGTGCCGACACAGCACCTTGTGCTACGAGGGCATCTTAAGCTGGTGGTAGGCGAGTGGAAAGTTCCATCGAGCACCGCTGACTGGAAAGGGATGAGAGTTGACATAACATATAAAATGGGTTAGTGATTCAAGTACAGGACAGTTTATAAGCATTTGAACTGACTGACCTTGTCCAAAACTGCGTTAGACCCCCACCAGATATAGAGCAGTACTCAAAGAATGGATGAGACCCTTGTATAGACTGAAATGAACTGAAGAGGAAAAAATCACCAAGTCTAAACAAGAACTCCCCAGTTTGTTTGATGCCGCCCTAGCAACCGTTGCCGATGAAGGTTCAGACATTTTTGTTTATGTTAAATCCAAGGATGTTTATATTGGCG
>JABUQX010076184.1:0-2500 GCA_015478945.1 Trachelipus rathkii
GTTGTACTTCGTCATTAGGGTGGGTGTTCTTCGTTTTCGCATTTATCGTGAAATAACTTTAATTTTCAATACATCACTATATATATATATATATATATATATATATATATATATATATATATATATATATATATTATCCTTTATATTTTGAGGTATTTGAGTAAACTTTATTAAAAAATACTGTAGGTATGTAATAGAATATTAACATTAAGAACATTAGAAATAGAGACAGTAAGAAGCCACATGGGCCTATCGAGACTGTCCCAGTCAAGCTAATAGAACCAATCACCAAACATGCTAATGAAAATCGACAATGAATGGGGATTGGCTCGAGTTTGTGAACCAAGAAAAAGATTTGTGTGAACACAAGCGGCCAATCAGTGCCTGGACGCAAAGAACAAAACCAATAAGATGCTAGGTACAACAAATCGCAATGTCATTTACAAGAGCAAGGAAGTTAAGTAAACTGCACAACAGCTATGTTAGGCCAGTACTAGAGTACTGTGCACGAGCCCGGCCCCTCCTTCAAGGAAAGACATTAGAATATTAGAAATAAAAAGACAGTAAGAAGCCACATGGACCTATCGAGACTGTCCCAGTCAAGCCAATAGAACCAATCACCAAACATGTTCATGCAAATCAACAAAGCACCCTAGGGCTTGTCAATAACTTACATAGTATACACAAAGTCTAAAGCATGCTCATGCAAATGAGCATGTGTATGAATGCTACACTGTGTATGAATGCTACACAAGGCTACTATATTTTTTTAAAGATGGGCTATGGGTTATGTAAAATAAATCCCTTCCAACAAATTTTTTCACAGAAGTAGATTAGTAATTCCGGTTCCGGCGGAACCAGAAACCGAAAAAAAAAATCTGGCCTGACAAGAATTTCGGTAGCCTGTTCCTTTTTGGGGTGTTTACATTCCCACCTACACTAAAAATACGCTCGCTCTCGACTGATGAGGGAGGGGCTGATAAATATTTGCTTGCAAGCACTGATAATAATGGAAACCTTGGCCCTTTTTCCTGCCACCACATGAAAGGATTCTCTTCTGTAGGCAGCATCTCCTCTTTCATAAACCCTCATCTCCTCTTTCACAGATTGCAAATTTGAATTATCTTTGCTCCTTGATGACTGTCTCTTCAGTTTTATCGATGAGGTTCCTTGGTGTGATTCCTTTGAAGGTGAATGATATGTCAATGCAATTTCGGCCATGAACGTATCAAAGTCATGTTCATATCAAAGTTCAGTAGGTTTATTTGCTGAAAAGCCACCATCGTCATTATCAGTGCTGTTGCCAGGTTGATAAGGCGGCTTCCACTTCTGTAAATCTTTTTTTTTTTTTGTCACGCGAGCAAGCTCCTCGGTTATGCTATTTAAATGCATTCTAGAAGTGGTTCACCGTCGGAGATGCCATTCTTGTGGGGTTTCAGCTAGCTTAAGGAATTCCTTATTAGAACCTTTTATATATCGAAACTAGATTTATTATTGAATCTAAAAGTTTCTCATAATTCTTCACCCAAAAAGTAAGAAGTATCGGCCAAGTATCGACCATATTAACCAATACCGATACCGATACCAAAAAAATGGCCGATACTGCCGATACCGATACTATCAATTGTACATCTAATATATATATATATATATATATATATATATATATATATATATATATATATATATATATATATATAAGTAATATGCTCATTCACACTTCTTCTTCATATATATATATATATATATATATATATATATATATATATATTGAAGATGCCTTTCGTAAAATTAAAGAGATATCCAGCTGATTAGGCAGTAACGAATATTCTTCAAGTTTGTAATAATTTTACAACATAAGCTCTTCGTCCATTTCTTGGAAAATTATTAAACGACTTAGGAAAATATTACACCTAGATCATTCGATATTCCTGAATTTTCCTAAGGCTACAACTTCACTAAATATAAGTCAGTGACTCAAATAACATTTTACTATATATATATATATATATATATATATATATATATATATATATAATAATAATAACCTATATATATATGTATATATAATAATATAATATATATATATATATATCTTCTTTGAGGTACGCGGCTATATATGTAACTAATATTATATATATATATATATATATATAGGTAAAAGTTATAACGCCCACACGGAACGGGAGCTCGGATCAAAAAAAAATCACAGGTAGCCTCTATGATACATAAATAGATGTTTTAGGGGCGAAATGAAATTTTTTTCCTGACCTGACCTGACCTGACCTAACCTAACTTAACCTAACCTAACCTAACCTAACCTAATTTCGCCCCTAGAACAAAAGTAAAAAAAAAAAAAAATAAAAATAAATTTCATTTCGCCCCTAGAACATCTATTTATGTATCATAGATGCTACCTGTGAAATTTTTTTTTGATCCGACCTCCCGTTCCGTGTCTCCGTTAAGTAACTTTGTTCATATATATATATATATATATATA
>JABUQX010076184.1:7500-10000 GCA_015478945.1 Trachelipus rathkii
AACATCCATTTTTGCTTATTAAACATGGGATATATATATATATATATATATATATAATATATATATATGTATATATATAATATATATATATATATATATATATATATATATATATATATATATATATATATATATATATATATATATATATATAATATATATATATATATATATATATATATTTATATAATATATATAAGTATATATATAATATATACTAATAGATATATATATTATATATTAATATAATATATAATATATATAATATATATATATATACTATATATATATATTTATATATATATATATATATATATATATTGGCTTCTTTATGTGTAGGAAATGAAAATAGTTTTAACTTAAAAATATTTTTATTACATATTTAAATTATACAGTATGTGCACACGTGTAAATAATCTTCACCTCCACCCGCAAACATCTTGGTGATCACCTCCTGATGGAAATGAAACATAATTTCCAGATATCTCATTTCGTATAGTAGTTATTATATAATTGATCAACCTCTGCTTTGTACGTGTATCGTGATCTTAATCGGCTAAAGTACGTATCTTAAATGAAATTTTTAGATGAACAGGAAAGGGAATCTGCATTTTAAAGCGCTCAACATTGACTATATATGTGTTATGCACATTATTCGTCTCCATAATTTTCTATATGTGCCCATCCAACATAAGGATCATGTTATTATACTTTAATGTTATATCAAAGTATGTAGTTTCAAGTCCCTCTTTTACACCCGCCGGAGCGCGCATGCGATGTCCATGTACATTATCCGACGCACATACTATGCATATCTTTGAAGGGTCACTATGTTTGTAAGGATTTAGCGTCGAAAAATCGGATGTATAATTAGTACATGTGTACCAAGTTTTTAAAATAAACCGCCACCTTTGAAAGTAAGTTAAAATGCTCATAACTGAATCACAAACACAGCTCGTACTGTTAGAGCCTGTATCCGACTGATTCAGCCCTCAAGGATATATAACCTGCTGTGCGAAATACGTGACGTCATAAATATGAATTCCCTGAAACTTTAACTCGGGATGTGTATAACATATTATATATATATATATATATATATATATATATATATATATATATATATATATATATATATATATATATATATATATATATATATATATATATATATATATATATATATATATATATATATAATGAAATAAATACAATAGACTCAGTGTAAATTAGAGTATGACAAATTTTTTATATTTTAAAAATGAAATGATATAACGATTACTTAATATAAATTTTTAAAATCCTAAGAATCAATCATGTAAACAGTGCATTTCTTCAACCCTTATAACACTTAAAGTAGAATATTTTCCTCTTCCTTTTCTCCTCCTCCTCCTCCTCCTCCACCTCCTATTCCTCTTACGACTTTAGCTCTTGGTATTGTTATTTATGATTCTTTTGGCTTCTTCTTCTTTTTCTTCTTCTTCTTCTTCTTCTTCTTCTTCTTCTTCTTCTTCTTCTTCTTCTTCTTCTTCTTCTTCTTCTTCTTCTTCTTCTTCTTATTCTTGTTATTCTTATTCTTCTTCTTCAGATATCTATGTTTTGGGATCTTTGTACATATACCTCTTATCAAGCAATCCTTCACTGTGATTGGCTGAAATGAACCAATCACAGCCGGGGATGTCATTCACTGATACGAATTAAGATTAGTTTTAAACTAGTTTCAGTGGTTCGAAGTTGTGCTGTGGAAAACTTTTACTATTATTATTATTATTATTATTATTATTATTATTATTATTATTATTATTATTATTATTATTATTATTATTATTTATTATTATTATTATTATTATATTATCATTACTTATTATTATTATTTTACAATTTAAGTCCGTGTTTAAAGCTTATTCACGACAAATTAGTGAAATTTAAATGTATACGATTGAATAGAAACGGGGTGATATATTTAATAATAATAAAAATCACTCGGTGTTTCTACTACTACTACTACTACTACTACTACTACTACTACTACTACTACTACTACTACTCTACTACTACCAGCACTATAACTGTATAAGCGTATATTATTATATATAATATATATAATATATATATATATCCTAATATATATATATATATATATATATATATTATATTATATATATATAATATATAATATAATATCTGAGCCTAAAGTGAGTCTTTTTTGGCAAGTTTTTATTTGATTTACCACCAAATAAAAGTCGTCAGACTTTCATCATTACTCTATTTAAAATAAGTCCTTTCACTAAATACAAAGATGTTCATGCGGTTTGTAAGGGACATACAAACTGCTGTTGAAGCTGCAAGATTGTTCCTACAAGATGTGCCGGTAGACATCCCAAATTAACCAGCATTCTAAGAAATTCATAGAAGAAAATAAAAAAATATTATCCTCATTAATTTCATGTGTACATTTTCTGGTACACACGATTTACCGCTTCGGGGTAAGGCATCATGC
>JABUQX010076184.1:20000-29922 GCA_015478945.1 Trachelipus rathkii
TACTCATGAGAGTAATATATTGTGTATAAACTCATTCATAATTTATAATTGCTAATTGACATGTGCTTAGTCAGTGAAATACTGTTGGATTTATTTCAAAATTGTGTATTAATTTTATTTTAAATAACTCACATTATTAGTTATTAACGTACCTTTAATAAAAGTGGTCAATATAAATTCAAAAGTGTAATATTCATAGTTAAGGTTCAGACCTCCTTAGTACCTAATTAATCAACCCTCTACACCGGCTATTAGGCCTAAACTGATATTATTTATGTTAACTATTTGACTTTAATACTCTTGCTTTTAACTAGATCATCTTTTAAGACCAGTGTAATTAATAGTAATATAAAAAAGAATACAAATATAAGTTAATTAGTTCTGAATGATATATACTACTTAGTATTTAATTTTAAAAATCTTTTCCTCTTTAAGAGGTAAGTCCTATATAAGGGAGTGGGAAAGACAGGATAATTAAATTATTAGAACGTGCCGTTAGTAAATTTTCTGTAATATTTAAAAATTCCCCTTCGTTTTTTTCTGATCCTGGTGGAACCACTAATATATCAATCCATATAGATATTCTAGAGAGGTAATCCATTTTTAACAGATATAACGCGCGACTGGCTCAAGATTTTTCCTCTTATCGTCAATATTACATTAATCCCGCGAGTCTACCTATATCCTGATAGGGTGCCGCGCCGGCATCACAGTTTTGACATAGAACACCCAATGGTTTTCAAGGCATGAAATAAACAACTAATCGATAACTAAAACCATTGAGATCAATACAAAACAATTGCGACTAGTATATAACACCTATTATTTTTGAAAGAAGAGAGGTAAAAAGCTGTAACCTCACTCATACTCTGTATAGTGTAATAATGTGTTGAAAATAACTTATGACTACCTCTTCTAAGATTTGTCGCCTGTATCTTAGCGTAATAAATCCTTTATGTTTTTAGTATTCTGCGCACTTGATTCTTGGGGGTCACGATTAGTGTCCTATATCACAAGGTCATATAAAATTAATATTGTTGAGCCACTCGACCTTCTCTAATGTGTGATAATATTATGAAAATCAGCATGGTGAGTGAAAACATAATCTCTATTTCAATGAGTTTTTAGAGATAATTTTTAAAACTAATCTTAATTTTATGGTTATCTAAATTGACATAAATTTGCTAGGGTTGATAAATTTTGACCAAAAACATTTATGAGACAATTTATGTAACATTGTATATTAGTAATCAGCCACAGGACCTAAATGAATTTCTACACGTAAAAGCATAACTATTACCTTAGATTGATTCTACGCGAAAAAGCGCCGAATAACTATATCGTTTAGACTATATGAAATTTACATTTCGGTGCTATTTAAATTAAGTATACTATTTTATCACAATACAGTTACAACTGAAAAAAGATATTTATTTGTATCATAAACTATTTGTTAGCATTTGATAACAAATGGGACTAATAGTATTCTGTTTATATTATATTTAAGCCGCTAATTTGTCCACCTAATGGAAATAAATGTTTCCTTAAACTTGTGATTGGTCGGAGTAATCCTTGTAAGCTCTATATGACCATCGTGTTCACAGTGATTGGCGTTTCGAATTTCCAGTTTAATCGATTATTTTATCGTATCATATTTTTGGCTATTTACTATGAATTTTTCTTTCTTATTAACATTTTGTCATTATATAATGAGGCAAGAATTCGATAGCTCGTAGCGATTTATACAATACTATAATTATTATGATAACATAGCAAAACTGAAAGATAATTTAAGAGAAATCATAGTTAACATAAATTAAATTAGAGTGTAGATGGTATAAGGCGGCAAATGTTGCAACAATCAGAATTTCATTTCTGTCATTTGTGCTTATATAATAAAGTATTTTTTTTAATCCACTAAAACCACTTCACTATTATTTTTATTCATAATGAGATCAAATACTCTCTAAACAAATAATATGAGGACCTAGTGATTACTATAAGTTTTGCAACTAGAAACTACTCCAAATTAATAACCGTTTTAATAACTTCCATCTAATTAATTTTTCTATTTATAGTCTAACCAACAGGAAGGGGCAATTCCAAGCCTATTTACTGAAAAAGCCTCCACGCAAATGTTGGATAAGACCGCAAATTCTTCTGATTTGCATGGATGCAAGAAGAGGCGGAGTCACTTGAATCAGTTATTGGATGCGTAATATTCCTCAGCCGCTGTCCCCGCTCTCAAGCCTGTCAGTTGCGCCGCAATGGCGAAAATATTTATCCGTCAAGTTATCCCGCCATCGACGCGTTATAGGCGTCTAACTACCTAGCAGGACTATTCAAATTAATTTACTACCTATATTGGCGCTAAAATTATTATATTAGTAAACTAACGCTCTATTACATCTACACACTCATATACTAACACGCACACATATGTACACATCATATAACTAATATATACTAATATGAATATATTCAATCACACTCACTCTATAACTACATACGATCATCTATTACACATTATAACTATACTGATATAATTTTAATTACTATAAACATTTTTATTTTTAATTTTAATTATTATTATCTTAGTGTTATTTTATTCATGCGTATATTATGTTTAATTTATTATTTATTTACATAATATAGTAATATATTATAACACATACAAAACATCACACATAAAATTTATATATTATATAATATATATATATATATAATATTATCTATATATAATAAATTATGTACACACTACACACACACACACACACACACTCAATACATCATGACACACGACAATAACACTAACACGTACTAACAACTTCAACTTTACACATTTTAACGTATAAATTTTGAGTATGTGAACAAAATGAGTTTTATTATATATAATTTTATTGAATATTCATGGAGACTTAGTGGTGATACTAAAATTACTCTGAGGAGCCTATATTGTTAGGTGAAAATTTGACCACCTGGAAGGAATTTCCCAAGGAAATTCCCTTCAATAGATCAGGCTCATTCGCCACCAGTCACAAAGAGGAAACTGGGAAACCTGGAAAGTACGATTTGAAAAATTTAGTAACACTTCCAAGTATTTTCTTGGATGGTATGTTGTTAGCACACACACACAGAGCACACTCACACATGGAACTACAACGAGAGACTATCATGACAGACAACTCTTGAGCGAAAGACTCCATATTACGCTGTCTACCCTACACGGGTTCGATTATTTATTGAATTCCCTTCATCATTTGATGCCTTAATGACTGTTATTGAATGCTTGAGCAATCTTTGAGTGCCCATCTAGCTATTGATGCCTCAACTTTGTGATGTACCTGCAGTTTTGATGCCTCTCAAACTAGGTTATTAAGATGCTACTATCATGCATATTAATGATGCATATAATAGAGGCTGTGGTTTTAGATTGCCCTGCAGCTTTTTAGAATGCCCTAAAATTTTAATAACTTATATATATATTTACAACGTATAATTTATATAAATTATGTAGTATATGTATATATTCAGCTTTAATGGCTGCATTCTTTGACATGTACATTCATTAACTTTGATTAGGTATGTTCAATCTTTTAGATACCACGTATATTGATGATTAAATTAACTAGCATTATAAGCATGTTAATAACACTTACCATAAGAACACTTTAACACTTTATACATTACATCATATAACTCAATAAAGTATATAATATCTTTAATACACTACAGCTAAAAATAGGCACATAGACACTTAATAATATATTATTAATAATATACTACCTAAGCTTACGTTCGTAAATATATCCATAGACATCTTACAGTACTACTCATCAACACAATGATTAACATATCATTGAGCCTATAGAGATATTATAACCAATATAGCCTTGAGAATCGTAATTATATAGCCAGAAGAGAATAACCCTCCGCATTAAAAACAGCACAACGCCACCGTTACCAGTATATAGTACCGAGTACATCCACCCGCGTATATATGTATTAATATATATATACTATATACTAATAAATATATATAATATTATTCAATAGTATATATAAATAATATAATATATATTAACTAATATACTAAGTTATATATATATATATATATATATATTATATATATATATATTATAAATATTATAATATGATAATAATATATTATAATATATTTATACGTAATAAGCTGTAATGATAGGCGCTGCGCACCGTATAGTATTGTTATTATTTACGCGCGTTCTTTCGTGAGCTCAGCTCACGTGAGGCTCCGTGCGCCGTCAGAGACGAGAAGACGCCCGGGAGAGTGTGACGAAACAGTCAGCATGCTCGACTCGGGGCCGCACGCGGTCGGGCGGGATATCGTGGGGTAATAGAACTCACTTTCGCAGCACACCGTTGCACGAGATCGAGGACACGCGGAAAATAGAGGGGAGGAGAGAGGAGCGCGAGAGGACGACCGGCGGATCTGTCACACAAACCAAACGGGTGGAGAGGTATATGAGCTGACCTAAATTGCGAGATGGAGGTCTTTATATCATTGCAGTGTAGCCTCTATAGTGGTGTACGCTTATATGGATAACTAGAGGTGTCATAAACTATATTTATCTACTGTTCTAAAAAATGTGAATAATTTAATATTATAGTAAACTATCAATTTTATGGTAGCTCTTATTGTGATATTTGATAGGAGAAGAATGAATTTAGATTATACCTATATTCTTAGCTAAATAAGTAAAACATCCACTTAATTTTAAATACCATATGCAAAGCATGAGACTGTGTCACTGCAGAATTAAATCAGTTATGAGCTTTAATGTAAAAGAAAGATGGAGTGAGTATTTTTTATAACAATATTGTAGTATTTGTGATCCGCTCTACTTTAAACATATGAGTAATCCGGATATTTAAAAACTACACCTTAAGTCGACTAGTACAAATAAGTTTTAAAAGAACGAGAGGTTAGAGTGTTAATCACATTAAAGAGAAATAAATTATGAACATGATTAGTAAAAATTTATCATCGAAATCGAGATAAGAGGCCTTAAATATGGTATGTTTCATACCGACAAATATACTACAGGAGGTTATATGGTTACATGTAGCCTATTTTTGAGCCTTTTTAAGATTGTAGTCCATATTTGCATTTATGTGCCATACGTGTGAAATATAAAATTGTCACGATATTAAGCGAAGACAATAATCTAATCATTATTGATTGTGTATCAATGAAATGTACTAGTAGATGCATAGAGAGTCGTGAATTCAACCTTTTTTGATCTGAAGTATAATTGGAGGTAAATTTCTTTATATTCAGATGAGTAAAACAATAGTATAAAAGGGCTAAGAATCACCCATTAATTCGTTATGCCTATATATAAATTTAGTGAGTCTACCTATATAATGTTAAAACTGTTAAATTTGATGCTATATATTACTCACTATTTACACTAGAAAAAAATGGTTCAGTTTTAGTAAAAATATTAATATATTTATTTTTAGATCATCTATCTCTGGATATATGACTCTATAACTAAATATAATTGCTGCCCTCCGGATAGCAAAATAACAAGCGACTAATAAATCATAACTCCAAAAAATTAGGCAGTCAAACGATCACAGATTCATTACTCAACACATTTTACAGAGAGAGGTCAGTTTCGTTTCTGTAACCGATGACCAGGCATCCATCGATGCTGTCGTCTCTCTCTACCTCGCTAGACTAGGATCTGTTCATGACACTATAACCACTCACACTCCAAACTCACCACACAACTACAATCAGCAATACGACACTAACACCATCAACATTGTAAATATACTGATAAATATTATTTAAAAAACACTTTGAAACCGTAACATATATAGTTATTAGTTATAACATCGAGACGACAAGAGGTAATTATCTAAAAAAAGTGTACCAGCTGCAGAGGGGTCTGCGTCTGCATACTATCCACTACGGTAATGTATATTAATATTATTTAGCGATCGAGCTTTGGCTGTAGAAAGGATTTCGGTTTATAGTGAAGGGATATGCAACTATGGTGTAATCGCAGCCTCTTGTCAGAAGTAGAGGAGATGTAGTGAGTTCTTGTTGCTTTTTATACTTATTTTCTGGTCATAACAGGTATGCACGTTCATGACCATGTGCTGTAACCTTCTACAAATAGTAAAATAAAACTGAAAGGGGACGTAGTCAATAGAGGTTGCACTAGGAAACTGTAAAGGAGGGGGCCAGGACTGCGGAAAGGGCGAGGCACGACGTGTGAGACTAGAAATATTACAATACAAGATGAATCTAATACTATAATTATTGTTGTTTATAATCACTGAATATGAGGTGAAAAAGTGGATTGTCATATCATAGTACTACCTTTATTAAAATAACGTTTATTAACAATTAAGATTGTGTAATAAGAAGCTATCGCAATAAGCAGTAGTCTAAAGTATTGTTCTTGTAAAATTATGAAATTCTACTCAGAAGCATAAAAAGTATCAACTATTTTGAATATAATTAAATTTGCACCTATATACTGTATGTAATCAATTAGGTGATGATTGATTTACTTATAAGAAGTGTTAAGCACACACTCTTTGAACAAAATAATTCTTGAGTTGAAAATTTAAAGTATTTAATAAATAGTAAGAATCAGTTCACTATAAACATAATTGTTAAACAAAAATAATGTTCAAATTATACATAAACAATAAATAAATCGTATATCTAAAAAATATATAAAATATATACGTTATTGTTATTATACTGAACACCATGTCCTGTATAACTAAAGGTCATAGGATTAAACGTTAAGTGTAGTGTTGATTGTGTTGATGTGTATGTGTGTGTTAAAGTTAGGATATAAAATGTAAGTGTCTAAGGTAAATGTAAGTGTCATTAGATAGATAATTTTGTGTGTATTATATAGTCATAATATATATATAATATATTACGTGTTGAGAGTTGAGAGAGTAAGGTGTATGATAAGTAAATCTGCCGTGTGTAAGTAAATTCGTGTGTGTAAGGATGATATAGTTAACTCTGTGTGTGTGTTGTGTGGGTGTGTGTGTTTTCATAGTTGGTGTGGTCTATGATGTCGCTGCTCGCTGCGATGCAATGTGTTTTGGTGGAAGTTGTGTGTTCCGCTCTGTAAGGGGTGTGTTGTGCTAGTGTGTTATGTGATGGTGTCACTATGCTATTCCTCAATATTTACTCACAGTCATTTTCTAAAATTTTGCACAATAGTAGGTTCTAATTGTATATAGATATTATTAGTTAACCACTAAGGTTAATTGATTATTTAACTTATTTATTTAAATAAATATATTAATAAGTTGATTAAATTTAATAAATATAATTTTAAATATAATAAAGAATATCATATATATTTATATATTAAAAAGCGCTATTTTATATATTTATAATCAATAAATAAAAAATATAAGATATTGTTGTATAATTTTTATACAAAATATATAGACAAGTATTGAGAGTCGAAGTAGATTCACAATAAAATTGATTAATTTATAATCGTCATATACACAACTGTGCTATGAAAGTAAGATTTATTAAATATACCCACGTATAACGTAATTTTAATTAAAAGGCTCAAAGAAAGAACGTATATTTATTTTAAAGCTATAAAAAGGTCAAACAGAGAGTTAAAAAAAGCAGTAGAGCATAGATAAAAGTACAAGGCAGTAAATCAAGTAAGTCTAAGCTAAATATTCTGAATATAAAAACAAGAGTCATGAGTAAAAAGTCAGCTAAATCTGGCCTCCCTTAGGCGTTAGGTTAAATACCTACATTGCATATATTCAGTTTTTACTGGATTTAAACTTAGCTCAGTTGATTTATAGGTCTATGTAAGTGATTATGCTTAAGTTGTATTAACATAAACAATTGTGAAAGCTAGTGCTAGTTTATAGGATGCAGATAATAAGCTTGAGGATAAAGTTACATAAGCAGTTAGTATAGCAGTAAATACAAGAATTAGGGACATACTTAATCTATTGACTCTCTGAGTGTCTGAATCTATTTTTATGTATAATAGCCTATATAACTTCTGCCAAAAACCTCTATATAGCTATTTTTGATTTGGTTTAGTTTTCAATAGAAATTGATGAATAAGATAGATATGTAAAAATTGTTTGTATTGGTTAGTTTAACGTGAGTTTACATAACTACTAGCAGGTAAAAAACGAGATGACGAATTACAGATAAGAGCAGTAAGATAAAGCAGAAATGTCTAAGAAGCTAGTAAAAGAAGATGTAGGCAAGTAAATTACAAGGCTAGTAAAATCAGCAAGTAAAAACTAGCACAATGCCATACTAAATCCTTAGGTTGTTAGGTAACCTCAACCTACCTCCCCTATTAGATTTACTGATTTAACCTGCTTCTAAAGTGTATGTAATGTTATGTGAGTTAGCGTTAGTTTAAGCAGTAAATACAATTGAGTTAAAGCAGCTAAGCAGAAAAGTTCAAAGCAGTTAATATATGATGTAAAGCAGAATGCAGTAAAGCAGTAAATACCAACAAGCATCGTACCTAATCCATTGATGCTACCTTGGGATTCTATTGTATAAGGGTGTTTCTATTTTTTTGTTGGGGAGTGGGGGGGGTTTTTTGAATAGGCCTAGTTAATTTAGCAGTTCACAGGTCCATATTTTGTATATACAGTCATATTTTCGAATTTTAACATACCGCAGTCTTGTTATATCTAGTCTTTATAAGGTTATGTAAAGTGGTGTTTTATATATACTAGTTTAATTTAAAATTAATAGATTTAACGTGTTTTACCACAATTAGATAGATCTAATGACATTCTTCTACATAGAGCAAGTAAAATTCTATATGTTTAAAAAAATCAGTTCGAAATCTTATAAATAAATAAAAGTACCTCCCACCCTCCTTGCCTTCCATGATCTATTGGGGATTTCTAAATTGATTGCTAAGTTGATTCTAGTTTTGATTTTGTCAGTTTCGGTTTTGTCAGGGTCAATCATTTACTTTAATTAAAAGATTATTGTTGAGTGTTTTATAATCCATAGTCTCTATCGGATTAAAGCATGGTTAACAAGACTCACATAAATCTATGGTCGGGGTTAAAGTTCAAACCACCTTCCTAAGCTGTTCTCATGATCATATTGATTCTCTATTGATCTATTGATCTATTGGATCAAGTTTCTTTCTCTTTAGTATAACTTAACACAAAAACTTTTTTCTATGTTAAGATGGGAAAGAAAGAAAAACAGTTTTTAATTTTAAAAGCGTTTATAACTATACAGTGCAGACTACATAATCCGTTTTCTATATAATTTTTAGCATCAATCTATTTAACAGGGTTTATAGTTGGTAAGTTTATTGTTTAAAATGACAACAGGGTTGGTTATTTAAAAGGTTAATCATAGAACGGCATATTTGGTAAATGAATAGTATTAATATCTAGGTGGTAGATATTGTTTTATTTAGCATCTGACATTAGAGTATTTTATGGGAAGTAGTGTTTGTATTTGTGGGGGAGAGTTTGTAACGAACAGAGTACAAAGGTGCTTACATAGTGAATGGGTATGCATTTATTTGAATGATGTGAGTGTTTAAAGAATAAGATGTTACATAGTGGATGTACTAAAGATCATGTTGGTGGTCGTTCGGGTGTTTTGTGTTTGTATGGTGGTTACTTTAGTGTGATGTTAGTTGATGGTGTGATGTACAGTGTTTTGTGAATGGCTATGGAGAAGTCCAAGGAAATATACACCATTATTATATGATTCTTTATATAATACCAGTTGCGTAGTCTCAGTTAATGGCCCAGTGACTCATTCTGTTTCGATAGCAGAGTCTGCGGGACCAAAGTGTTGAGGATAGTCCAGAGTCGGAAATACTCTCAATTCATCTCACCGAGCTTAAGTTCATTACTA
>JABUQX010076185.1:0-29975 GCA_015478945.1 Trachelipus rathkii
AGGAAATTTAGGATGTTATGTACCGTGTTTGCAAATGGCCAGTAATTAGGATTCCGAGGTATCTCCTTCAGAATCGGTCAGAGCAGACGGTATTGGTGTTTGAAAACACATTGCACATGATGTATTCTCTTCGAAGAGAGAGTGGCAACACATTGGTTCAACTTAAGGCTCAACCCAGAGGGAACGATCGGAAGGCCCAGTGAAGATACGGAATCGCCTTCGTTTTGAATGGGATCTAATAAGGTGCCAATAGTGATTTGTTGACGGTCTGATCGTAATACTGCCACAGTATAATTATCTCAGAAATGGCAGACCACATGTTTTCAGATCGGATATTTAGACTCATTGCATCTTCAGGGAAAATGTAGATCGCGCTTTAGAGAGCAGATTTTGCCAATCAGCAGGCGCGAGCAGGATTTTGGGAGGCGAATGAATAGTAACAAAGATCAAGCGCGCGATGCACAAGGTTGTCTGTCTTCAGAGTGTTGAGAGACGCCACAGCACACACACCGTATGCACAATACACTACGTATCACCAAGCGACATCACACCTAGAGCAGATCGATGTCCATGGAATTTGCTGAGTGACATAACAACTCAGAACAATGGGCAAACCATATAAGGTTAGTACTAAGTAAGGTGGCAGGTTCTTTGATTCCTTTTTTCTTTATCACACAAAGCAACTCAGTATATCTGAACACACAGCACAGAACTTAGAATGGAGAAAATGGAAATCCATGGGAGTTACACTCCATGTGTAAATAATTCTCAATAGCTAGGTGAAGTTGCCGTTCGAGAAATAGGTAGCCTGGCACCGGCTATATATACGCAAGGTCATCAACATAGAGAGAAAAAATTGACCGTGGGAATAGAAGTAACGAATTCATTAAACATCCGAGACACAAAATACACACGATCTATCAACACTATCAGCAAATCACCAACTCAACACACACACACGACACACAACTGACGAAACTCACACTATCATCCAGAGTAAGTGTGTGGATAGAAATAGAGAGCTGACCGAACCTGGATGGATCTGTTTGACAGAATGCATTTGATGGAAAAATGGGGTTGTCCGCGGAAACCGAGCGAAGGGAGTTTAGGGAGAATCCCATTTTTGACGTTGTTGTCGTAAGCTTTTTCAAGTCAAAAGACACCAAAGAACAGCACCCCACAATTCTGAACACAGACACGGCTATCCCACCACGGACACTGGTAATGGTCTATTACAAACAGCGATACATCACGAGCAACGAGCTCAGAACAGACTATTTTGCCAGACAAATCAAAACTGAAAGTTTTGAAAAAGGCTTCGTGGCCTCTAGAACATGGGAGAAAGCTGCCATAAACCATTTTCTCCATTAATTTACAGGAATGACAGGTCCGACTATCATCCATCCTTTCCACATGACCAAAAAATCTAAATGTACTTTCATTTACTCTCTCATAAATATATATATACAGTATATATATATATATATATATATATCTATCATTATATATAGTATATATATATATATATTTATATGATAATATTATATATATATATATATATATATATAACACATCACACACACACACACGACATATATATATATATATATATAATATATATATATATAATCTATAATATATATACATACACACGACTGAATCGAACATCAACATCATACATATATTAACACACACACACACTCAACACAAAACATACACACACATCAACACATACTATATATATAGCATCACATATACACTATATATTATAATATATATATATAGCTATATATATAACTATATATATATATATATTATATACAATATATATATGATATATTATATATATATACTATATATATATATACTATATATATATATATTATATAATATAATATATATATATATATATATATATATATATGACACACAACACACTATACATCAACACTAACCAACTCTTGGACATCTGACACAGAACACACAATTATCATCTATCTACATCACTATTTTACACTCTAAATTCTTGAGCACCCTTTTTTATTTGAAATCGCCTTATTCTGGTAGATTGTCCGGTATTTCCATATATAATATATATCATATTATATATATATTATGATATACACATACTATATATATAAATATATATATATATATATATATATATATTATATAATATAATACACACACACACACACACACACACACACACACTACACGACACACACACACACATATATATATATATACATATATATATATTATATTATAATATATATATATATATATATATATATAACACATACACTACACACACACACACTAAAATACACATATATATTATTATAGAGTATTATAATATATATATATAATATATATATAATATATAAATATATATATATATATATATATATATATATATATATAAATATATATATATATATATAATATATCATATATATATATATATATATATATATTAGTGATGCAGCAGATGTTATTTTTTGGCATCCGCGAATGCGATGGCGGATGTTGGTTAAAATCCGCGGATGCGGAGCGGATGCGATGTTAATTATATATAGTATAATATCAACACATAACTACACACAACACCCCTAACACAACACACACACACACACACACACAATATAATATATATATTGATACACACACACATATGATATAATAATATATATATATATATATATATATATATATTATATATGGCGGTTTTGACTTATAGTAAATATATATTTTTTTTATAGTTGTCACCCCCACACCACCACTCACGGCAGAGCCCTATTCAATGGAGGGGTGTTGCACGTCTCAGAAGCTCACCAAATAACGCAAATTACGGCAGATGAGCACAGACAGCAAGCTTTGAAGAGAGGGAGGATTAAATTCAGCACACAGCCAGGAAAACACCAGGAAGATGAAGAGAATTCCTACAAAACAGAGTGGCAGGAAAGAAGGAAGCACCGCAGCGTACTAGCCGGAGTACAACACACACACACACAGCACACACAACACACACTATATATATATATTAATATAATTATATATAATATATATTATATAGATACTCACAACAAAACTCAAATGCGCAAAGTTAACACATAAGCATCATACTACCTTGTGCTATAATCGATATACGATACGCCGCCAAAAGGTGGTGGTTAATCGAACGAGTTTAACTAAAAGTTTCCCAACGTATCATCTTGCCGCACTGACGTGGTAATACCATATATTTTAATAGAAAAAGAGATAAAGTACACCAAACATCGCGCCTGAGCATAAAGATTAAGATGAGTTCATAAGTGAAATAGTGTGAAAAGTACGATATGAGAAACAGTATTATATAAGTCTTTAATTGGCCATTTGAACTTACCGAAACCTTATAATAAGCTGTCATAACAGCCAGGGTGAATAACAGTATGCACCACCCCGCGAGAATGAGACTGTCCTCGAACTCACAGCAGATAACTCCATAACAGGGCGGATGAGGCCTTTGTACAGCTGGAGCAAGTTTTATCTTGTTTTTTGTCTGGACCAGTCGTACGAGAACGTAAGAAAAAAGTGTACCGCAGGCACGCACACAAGAGTAAGACAGATATTCCAATTTTCATTCTTATGAGGCCGGTCTGCATCGAGGCGACCGATCAACTACCTGCATGATTCCTGAGAGTTTCCCGATAACATAGTATTTTTTTAAATAGTTAGCCAATTGGATCCAACATGGATTATTATTAAGTATTCAGTATCCCTTAATCTTCGGCTAATCAACCTTAGGTAGATAGTACGCACGGAGTGATACCCTGATACTCTATATTATGTTAAGTAAGTCATATAATCGACATAGTTAAGATAAGGTGTTTTACCTCCAGAGGCAGATACTAAAATCAGCTACAGGGAGGAGTTGATTATATACCTAAGACATTATACCTTATTCACTCTTATACCACAGAGATTTGAAGATTACTAGAGTGTACACTCACCACCGGACGACATAAATTCTAGCATATCTCTTGCTCACAGGTATTACACCATAGACGTATGACGACGAACGCGACGACAAAAGAATCCAAAAGATCGAGGTCCGAGCCATATGTAATAATGAAGTAACAGACGAGAGGAGCAAAAATCTGGCAAATGAGTAGTGCGATATGAGGAGAATCGAGGGATGATCTCTGAGTCATCGGCGATACAACGTAATATGACGTGTATCGACTCTGAGTTTATCTAGTAATGTATGCAAAGACCGACTGAGAGAAGAATTAAGTCATAAAACTGAAATTACAATAGGAACGAGCGACAATACCCATGCACAGTCAACTCATGATGAAACTCGAACCTCTCTGACGCTATACACTTCGACTAATCTGAGAATCTATGATAAGAGAAGGAAATAGAAATGAGATTCGCCCACGTTCAAACCAAACAGCAACACTTGATACTATTAGAAGGCAGAATATTGAGAAGAAAACTAGCCACTACTATTAAAACAAGAGAAAAGAGTGTAGACACACCTTCAGAGAAGGAGTGTGGAGCTTGCGTACTGGAAATCCAATGATTTCGCGCCCATTCGAGTGCAGAGCTTCAAAATGAATACTTTTAATACAATACATTTCCTCAGTATCAAGACTAATACTAGTTGATATACTGAATTACAACTAAAATTGAATAAACCAACCCGGTCAGGAAGAATACGACTTAGGAGAGACATATGTTCCACGCTCCGCCACCACGCAAGGCCTCTCCTCATAACTGTTCCTAAGCACGGGCGACGGTAAAAATACCTTAACTAATAAATCAGTAAAGATAGGCACAATGTATATTCCTCGCGCAAGTTTATTACCTAATACACACAGCATAGAGCCGCGCACAGCTATGCCTACCCTAGTGCCGAGTTCGCGAGAGAACAGATTACGTGAATGTAAGATTTCTGCAGATTAGTACTATCTCAGGAATCATTGAGCAAGAGCTGATGAAAGGGTTCAAATCGATCTTAGAATCAGAATACAAGTTGAGAGCTATAAACACCTTGGAGCATATCATTAGTCATTGGACGCGAAGGATTCCATAGATCACTAAGCAACTGTCCATAAGCGCCGACATACTATTATACTTTTTCCGAGGACATCTGCGCCTATTGACACACTATCCTGAATGCGTTCTTCAACACTGAGGAAAGTTTAAGTATTTGCGAGAATCATAGTTGAATATAGTTGAAACGGAGGAGGGCCAGCACGGACACAACGTCCGTTCGCCTCCAAAAACTATATACAGAGCGTAAGAGATACAAGTTAATGTCTTCATCTCGGTCGCATCTTTACCCGCCTCCATACACGTTTCAGTTTTCAAATGTAATTATTAGATCAGTTACAAGGCTGCAACAATCACGATCTAAATCCTAATCACAGAGCAGAGACTATTCATGACGAACAATCGACAGAGGAAGAAGGAACCTTAGGGTCTTAACACGCAGATGCAGAGAGATGCCATAGTCACTCGACGCACTCTTTACAAGGGTACTGAAGCACAAATAATTATAATTATATAATATATATATATATATATATATAAAAAACATCCAGTAGGGTCGAATTAGATGAAAATACTTTGCCAATCTTAGAAGAGATGAGGCCTTTGCAGTTGAGACCTTATCATAACAAAGCAACTAAATCATAATTTAATACTCACGCGATAAAATATTTACAGAAGATGTATTAGTATGATTGATACCTGACAAATACTTTAATGCCAGAAATAATTATAAGTAGGAGAACTCAAGAGAGAGTTAGTCAGAGCACTTTCGAGTTTGAAATGAAGCACCGCCTTATGCACTCCGTTTATACGATAAGAGTATCCCTGCATAAACGATTTCTTAGACTGAATGAAAATTTAGCAAAAGAGTGAAGGAACGGAGATTTTATCACAACTCTACCACTATGAATACTCAACTGTCTCTACCTGAATTGAGCTCAGAAGTAACAAGGATACGTTAATCGAACCATGGCTTTAGAGGAAGATCTGACCTGAGTTGTAGGAAAAAGACTGTCACTTGAAGACTCGATATCTAGCACGAATTATATGTTTACATATGTTGAGACTATTACATCTCCCAACCTAGTATATTTTCATCCGGAGTCTGAGACATGACTGTAGACAGATCAGCGCATATGCACACTAGCAATAGCTAGTCTATCTCTACATTTTAGTTATGATTATAATACAGCTGAGCTTAAGAGCCTGAATCACATAAGGTTACACTCCAATCGTAGCAGTATATACTTCACTATATCCGATCAAAGTGACCCCAGTAATAAAAAATACTCTAGACTTTAATAATGTAATTGGACAGGGATGCGCAAGCATATAGTGGGTATATTTAGAGAAGGTATCGAATCGTGATTAACGAGAGTATCACGAGATTCACTAAGAGTGTTTACAATGCGGCAGATCCACTATAATCACCAATAGCGTATTCATCTGAGGGTGTACTATTAAGAGACGACGCAGGACTAGTGGGAGACCACCATTATGGGCTATCAAGTTTGCACTATGTGGCATAAAAAGAATTGGGTTTCGTTAGCAGTGAGCAGAGTACACGGAGAGCCTGCGATTGTTGGCCTCATTTCTGTACAACTAGCATTGTCTGTGGCGCCAAACTAAAGAGAGTTTGTAGATATACTTATGATCTCGGCTCTGCTACTGATCACCCTATCCCCTGCACCTACACCACCTCAGTCTTATATGAGAACGAAGAAACTCCCCGAACCATTCAGTGTTGATGATACGATTGAAATTCACCCAAAATAGATACGAGCACCTACAGAGTCAAATATGTTACTTGCAGAAGATTGACTATATCTACTATACACAGTCTCGTGAGCAAGTAGATATTATCTCTATTCAAGATCGTGTCGCTTGAGAGCACCATCCTGTACTAGACTTTCGACAATTAGACTACCGTAGCACAGAACATCACATATGACTGATTGAGTAGTGAATGTAAATGATGTGAAAGAAAGATCTTGAGCGAGCACAGATCGGAATCCGAAGCTATCTATTGATGTTCTTCAGAGAATTTCCTCCCGACGACGTGTTATAGCGACGGTGGTTCTTAGATGTTTACATACGGGGTTGGCGATCATTACTCATCCAAACTCGTCTCAGAATCAGGAGCACACTTCCTGGCATTGACCACATACTTGAGATACAATTGTGTACAATTACATCACATCTTATAATAGAGGATTGTATATCTTAGCCATCTGTTTCTACAGCATAAAGAGGAAACGTCGTCTCTAGTGGTTCCAGAGCAGTGAGAGCGATATAGAGTCCAATTCTATCTTATTCACGTACACCATTCTGACAGAAAGTTCTATGTTATTCTCTTTAGCCTCCGGAGTTTAGTCTCGTACAAGTCTATTAGATAAACCGCCCCTCTTCACACCTCGCGCAAAATCTAGGCACCAATACCTCTCCATACTTATCAGGATGTTCATCTCATTCACGTACAATTTCTACATAATCGCACACATCCTTCAAAATACAAAACATCCCAAACACATACAGAAGAGAAAAAGACCACATACACCGTCACTCACCGAACATTCACGAGATATACAATAACTATAAAAGAACAAGACTTAAAAGCAACTTCCATCAACACTTGAATGGAAGCATTATCATTCATAGAGCTAGGATCCGCTTTCATAACCTATGCCATAATTCCAGACCATAGTCTACAACTAACTCAATAATCTGACAATCAACGCAACAGGTAACACCAAACGATAACCCTCATGTAAGTACAACTCATAGCGCACTCAACGACTTAGTCCCTTTACATTCAACACAACGAGATTAATGCACCATCTCTCAATGCCACCTTCCTGGCATTCCCTAACGTTTTCATACTAACAAACATTCCTGCACCAATCAAACCACACAAGATATACCAACACACAACTCTGACTAACGATTTACAACAACGAAATTCATCAATACTACATACCCGAATATAATTAAATACAGTTAAATATGTTGAAGTAGAATTACTCAAGACCACCACTCTAATATCTTACACACGCACGCCGTGCTACCCCTCAAAAATTTACGGAAAAAAAACAAACAATATCATTAACAATCAAATTATTCAAATCTCAACACATAACGTGGGAATGTGAACATGAGTTCCTATACACATACTACAATGAAAACCATCTAAAAACACGCGTTGACTTGCTCTTATGATCCTTATATATAAACTGATTATATAATTTCACAATAAATCACATCTACCTCCATAATTGCAACACCCTGGCTAAAATCTCTCGTACCAATCCTCTATCATAACTCTCTAATTCAGATTCACGTCACTATAGTAGTATAACTCGTCACACCACCAAAATCACCCAAATCATCTGCATATGATATAGTCTTCGAATTATGATAGTAATAGCACATAATAGTCTCACCCCTATCACTTACTTATCACATAATCCATTTCACCATTTACTCATTAATTCTCATACATATCATTCTACTATAATAACATATTTTCCTGTCAGCTAATTATAATATATATTTGAACTATATATATAAACCTACAGCCCTTCCATGCCAACACCCCATCTACATTATATATATCAAAAAATTAGAAAGAAACCAAGGAGACAATTACTAAATATAAAAATATCGATTATTTTAGACTATATTATATCACATTATATATACCGCTAATTAATAATACTACCAATCATCTATTATTTATGAATATATATAATATATTAATATTATATATATAACGCATTTTATTCTATTTACTTCTCTTTCTTCTGTATATTAAGCCACAATCTATTAATATAAGTGCACAATTTTGATTCCATTCTGAAAGCCTACCACATAACCAACACAAGGGGGTGTGGATGAATACGGGGTACAAAACACCAAAATTACACTCGCCCCATTCAAACCTCTTCCCAACCTCTTAATGGAAAGAGATTTTACAATGGAATTAGACACTCATTCTTTTTGCCCCACATATTGTTACATTGAAATTCAAATATAAGGAAGTTGTGGCTAAGGAACATTAATTTTTCTTGCCTTTTCTCGAGAGTTTGTTCTCTTTTCTATACTATCAATTAAATTTAGCACTCTGTCATTGGTAAATACTCTCCATCACATTGGACACCTCCCATTTGGTTGGCAACAGGAAACAAGTATTATATGTCAAGCTATTAACTCAAAACGTCGGTAACTAAAATTACATATACTTTTCTTCTTCTCACCCCCAGCTAATCATATGAGGATCTCTATAGTCATTCTATCATTTGGACTTTACAATTAGTGATTACGTGATATGTTTAGTTCCACTCTACATCCTTCTACTGGCTGATTACAACTACTGTATTTCAAATCTCAACAAAACGTATCGCACTAGTATCATATACCATCCAATCAGTTTCGCTGTTCTAAAAGTGGCGTGTCCATCTTCTCGCCGAGCATCCCACTTCTTATCGAACGCCTGTAAAAGAAAATATAATATCTAGCACTTAATCTTAGTCCTACAGAAATCTGTATATTAACACCTCGAGATAAACCTAATTATTTCTTACTTTTTACAGTTGCCCAGGTTTATCGTTCTCCGCGTTACCCTTATCACTAGTAAGGGAGTATGCTGTTTTATTACTTTTTTTTTCCGTCTTTTCATACGGGTGGGCAATTAATGAACTTGCCAATTCGGATCCCTTTCAAGAAGTAATCATATACACTGCACACACCACACACTCTCCATAAACAGACGCCGATTTTTATACTTGAGTTTTCACTACAACATCAAGATCCCAATCATCACCCATCTGCCTCCATTCTTGATCCAATTCATCCAGTAATTTCATCTATCATCTATCATATTTACCATCCTTCAACTTTCTCACATTACCCATTACATCCCATAATGTCCATTACTTTTTTTTATCTTTATAAACGCGGATACCTATCGGTATCCTGAAATGCAAAGTATAAAGAGACATATCCTATTCTATATTTCTTACAATTTTTCACTACCCAATCAAAAGACCCCACCACACCATTCCACAAAACTTGTATTCTTCACTACGGCTCTAGTCATTTTTTCATTAACTGCCCAACAATATTTCTTTTATCATTCTTTTATAAACTGTCTATCATAAACTTTATTTGAAGAGGCATCAAATCTTCTCGTATTTAACGCGAAGTGTCTGATGCATCATCATATCTCTCTCGACATACCATGTTATCATCGATAATACAAAACCCATCCCTATTCATTAATTCTGAGTCCGGAGAATTACCTATTTTACTAATTCACGTATATGCTGTAACGACTTTGTCGCCGCTGTTACCATGTGTCTATGTATGAGAGCTGTCACCTCATTCCCCTCTAAATCTCGAGAGTGTGTGACTTCTTGTTCGACCCCATTCAAATTACATTATGAACTTCAGCTGCGCCCTCAGAGATCGGAGTCTTAATTAAACCAAGCACTGTTTGATTCAGTCACATTCTTTACCTCATCTCTTTCAATTTTACAGTAATGTTAATTTATTGCTGCTCTCTCTTAGTTATTCAGCTTAACCGATAGTCCACTGCTTATTTATATAAATAATTACACAATCTTAATCAAGCACATTTCTTTCCGCCTTATAACATCATCATCCGAATTTGCTTTTATAGTACAGTCTCACAATTCGCCACGCTTCTTTTTTTTAGTATACCTCTTAACTACCTTGCAATCCCTCATTCATTTCCCTATTGTTAGCATTCCTTGACCTGCCCGCTATTTTAGCACCACCCACATTTCCTGGCTTTTGCACTGCTAACAGATTGCTTCCAGAGACATATTAAGCCGCTTGTATGTTCTTCATAATGTGGGATCCTTCGATTTACAGCGGACTTGCCGTTATTGCGGGCACGAGCATGATCCTGGCATGTTTACACATTTTTATTTCTGCTATCATTATTTTGATTTAGTTCCTTAAAAAACTTTATATCTCACTCTTTAATTTTAACCTATATCTTCCTTATCCACGTAAATAAACCCTATATATATCGCTGATTACACAAAGAAATCAGACATCCTAACTTAATTTTTAACTAATTAAGAAGCAAGCAATTGCATTCAAGAGTAAGGGATAGAAAATTTATTTAAAAACCCATATTTCCATTTATACCCACTCACATATATTCACTTGATATATTACATCTCCACACATAACACATACTTCAAGCATCTCCTATCTTCACTACAAAATCAATCTATAACTTTTCATGTATATTTTCGATATCCAAGACGATACACGATACATTTAACCAATCTGACATCATAGTTAATAACTATGTGAGATTTATACTCTTTTAGTGTGGGAAGAATTAAAGTATTTAAAACTTATACTACGTCACATATATTGTCCTTCATATCTACACCCGAAATCAATCTAATAATATTCTCATACCATATATATATATATAATTAATTACTCATTTAATATATTTTTTTATAATACCGACACAGTTACTATATATATATAATATATTAATATATATATATACCAAAACCTGAACCGTTATATAATAGTATACATTTATGTGTATTTTATGATTATAAATATATATTATATATTAATTAATTTAATAATAATATTACTAATATATAGTATATATATATATATATATATATATTAATATATTATAAATATATAATATATTTAATATTATAATAATATATATATAATTAATATTATTATATATAATATATATTATATATATAATTATATATATATTATAATAATTATAATATATTAAATATATTATAATAATATAATATATATTATATAATATATATATATATAATATATATATACAATATAATCAACTGAGGAGTATATAATATATAAAAAAAGCCGTACACTAATAACTACATTGACATTATATTTCACGATGCCCTCTTGAACCTAAAGAAGGGGCTATTTCGATAGCTTAGGAAGGTTTAACTATCACTGTACACAAATTGGTGTGGTGTGACTTTGTTTTTTCCTCATTTTTGTTCTTTTAAAATTATTTTGGGACGTTTTAAAATTTAATTTTTTGTTTTGCAATTACAAATAAATATTATTCAAAAACCTCACAGCGGGTCTATGTTTTTGGTATAACTCAACCAAACCCTATGGGTATTAGATAAACTTTACATCGAGTATATGACAAATTCTTATGGATAATTTTAAATTTGGATAGTACAGAATATCTACCAATAGTAAACATCTCTATTTTAATGTTATCAATTTATAATATATATAATATATATATATATATATATATATATATATATATATATATTGGTTTTGAGAATTATAACTTATTCTAACTAGTAATTAAAATTGAATATATTGTTGCAAGAATATATATATATATATATATAATAATACTATTATCAATCAATTCAATTGCAGAATTGTACTTATTTTTATTAATTTTTTCTATAATACAGTTTCTAATATACCAATTATGATATACTCGAAACAATATAATAAGTATTCAATGAACATCATCAAATAAAAGTGTTGTTCCTATTATATAACATTATGACATAATTTAAATAAACATCACAAACCCTTTTCAAACAAATAATTCGCAAACACTAGTGAAAATATTTCAAGTATAATCACCTTAAATTGCTATATTATATCTTTTATAATTATATAACGGCATACGGATATTATTGCGAAAGCGTGAGTAAGAAGGTTTGAGTTGAATAATAAGTTTATTAGTTTTGCTTTGATATATAATAGGAAATCAATATAGGAGATATATATATACTCTAAATTAATTCTCAATAACGAAAACTAATTTGCGAACAAAAAAAAATATTTTTAAAATGGTCTATAGTGTAGATTCATGTTATTATGTTCGCGCTAAGCGTTTAGACGCAAGGTAGTGTTCTTCAGAAGAACCTCACAAAGCTACGCGTAGTTCATAACCTCCGAGAAAAAGTTTACTCGCGATCACACAATTGCTATGATTAACTTATTTGAAGGTTGGTTCTATGTGCAAATGTAAGCAATAAAATTTAGTAATATATTTATATCATGATTCACCTTATCTTATATATATATATATTATATAATTATAATATATTATACTATATATATTATATAGTAAATGAATATATAAAGTGAGTATAGGGGTAATATAATGATTACTAGTATTTATACCACCTCTATTCTATAATATCAATTATATAAGTTTATTTATCTTAAAATTTATTTATTGATATTTCCACATTATAATATATATTGCTATATATAGACTATTTTAATAACTACTATCTCTTATGTGTTTACGTGATTAAATATTAGATAATAAATAACTACTTATTTATTGAGTAAAAATCATAAGCATAAAACTTGTTAGGTTAGGTTTGAGAGGTCTCTAGGTGCTGTCTTAAGAAGACTTTAATAATTTCTTTACTCCATGTTTTTTTTTAGCCTAAACACACTAACAATATGTTCATTATATATATATATACTACTAATATGATATATTATTGATAAGTATAATACGATTTATTTCAAATTATCTGGGCTCTTATGATACTAATACAACTGATTAATAAGATATTATTGAGAGTGGCTATATATTTTCATTCTACAATTATAACTTACTTTCGGTGATAGTTAACACCAGTTTGTGAATCAGTGAGAGCGAAGTTGAACGCAGGTTAGTCAAAAATTAACGGTTGTTTTAAAATACTAAACACGGAGCTTTTTTGACGGTTCTTAGAATATTAACATAATAAACTTCGTAGTATACAAGTACTAATAACACTACAATTAGTAACTTATTGATTAATGAGTAGACATGGATGCACTAAATATAGGCATACTATATGTTCCAATAAGTTATATTATTTATATAAATTATTTATAACTTAATAAAAAAAAAAATTATAACTCAACGAATATAATTATATTATAATATAATATAATTTACAGAGTCTGTAAAACTTTGTTAAAGTTTTTAGATATATAAGATCAATAAGAAAACTTCATAAAATTCACATTGTGTATCATTTAAGATTTATTAATAGAAAGCATATGAGATACTAAGGCAGGTTAAACAATAATTCCGAGCATTCTCGCACATTATACCCTAAGATCCTCATGTAAAATACTTTACAAAATTAATTGCCGCGCTTTGCCTGCGGATGTTGCGAAATACGGATAATATTAATATAATTGTCTAGAGAATTATGGAAAAGAAATTTTTATAATAAAAAATACTATAATAATAAAAGATAAATCTCAACGCAAATTTAAATATGAAGTAACATGGAGTAATTACGACTCAATACTGAGTGAATGATAGACACATGATCTCGCATCAATGAAGTTCCATAATAATTTGAGTCAACAGAGTCACAAGAGATTAGGGATTAGTACCTAAATAAAAATCAGCGCCTATACAGCTTCTGTCTCCTAATGGTAATTAATCTATAATAATAATACTTAAAAGACTAAGGGAAGAATTTTGAACCATCTCCAAATGAAAATGATTACAAATGAAAAGACGGTTTTAAAAGAATGAAAGTTGTAGCAAAGTATTTAAATTTGAATTTTCATGGTAATTTCTTAGTTCTAGTGGAACAATTATTATTCTTACTACATATTGATACTGTAATCAAACTACTGTAGAAACTTTAACGTTATGAAGGTCAAGTTTTTTTGTATTAATAACATCAATATTAGAAAACCAATTGATTACAATATCGGAGTCATTATGTGTTCGCTACGTTGAAAACTAAACTTCCAATCCGAATAGTCTATATAATTATAATTCGCACACCACATTAAAAGGAAATTAAAAACGAAATCTAAATCTACAAGAACCACAACCAGATTCTACAAGTTAAATCAATAACTCATATATTAGCACTGTACACATTATAGGAAGATTTCTACAGTCCATTAGTATTTGATTAGAAGAAATAATACACTATTACCCTATATAAAACAGATATGTGACAAAATGATTGAAAATCTATATCACCATAAAGAGAAAAAAATCACGACTAAATAACTAATTCACAGTTGGTGGAAAGTTAAGCAAATCATACTAAATAAGCTTTTACCCTCAGTACACCTAATTCAGTCGATACCAGCTTAAGTGAAACTCACCTTCGTCATGAGGAAAATACTTATGGCTTACGTGTCCTCTACAATCTAGTGTTTCAAGGGTGGGAAGAGTAATTTTACACCTACAATTTTAGCTGGGCTAAATAATGATGATAATAAGAAGAAACAGAACTCTCACCAGAAAATGGCAAAAATTGATTAGATTCATCAAAGCATCAAACCTTTCCTATATTATAGAACTTCAATACTAGTGCATAAAAGTAATATATATATGCAATATCTGATATAATCTCTTATTCATTCATTAGATAAGGTCGGAGAGGCAAATGGGCGAAAAGTTGGTGGCGGTGCATTTGAGCTTGGGTCCTACTTATATGATACATTCTAAAAGTCTATCTAGCACTATATCCTTAGGTAATTATCCATTTAATACTTTAAATAGATTGTGGCTAAAACAATATAGTATAATATATATAATATATATATACATAAATATATTCAATACCCAACTTCAACATAATGATCCTTCAGTTAACACATCAACATACTTTTTACCCATATCTATATACACTAACTACTACTACTCATATATCTAATATTATAATAATTATATAAATACATATATACTTATAATACTCATATAAACTATAAGTATCATCAGTAAGTCATAGAGATATAAACAAGAATTAGGAGATAGGATACATCATTTTACTATTTTATCATTTACTACAACTATTCAACTGTTTTTAGTTATAGGATCATCCATCCGCATCCGCGGATGTGCAACATCAAATATATGAATATTCGGTCCATCTCCAATATATATATATACGTATTTGATTGTTGATGGACGGGAAGTCTTCTCTAGCAAGCTAAAGACGTGGAATAAAAAAACTCAAACGGTAGCTCACTTTCATCGCTCGGATACTCATTATATAGCAAAGTCCGTTAGATAATGTATCAGATCCTGCTCCGCCTCATACTTAAACTTACTAAGATCTACTACTTTTAACTTCTGGGAATTTTTCACTAATTCCATTAATAACAAGATGGCCTGGGTCAACAGTAATGTGCTGATCCATGGCATTTGTCTGTAAATTAGCAAAGAATTGTTGTGGGGGACTATTATTAATATCCATAAAATTAGGTGTATTTTTATATGGTTCTGTGATAGGATCGAGTCCTTTAAGTGATGAAATGGGTTTATTATAAATTGTATTAGGTACTGGAGAAAGACCTATATTCTGATAAGGGGTAGTCATTTGATTGGCCTGATTGGTCAAGTATGTCCGGGATTAGAGGTCCGATTTTTTAAAAATTTGTTATAAATGTCATAAATGTTATAAATTTGAGGGGATATTTTTGGGGGTTAAAGTAGTAATTAGTAATTAGTAATTAGTAATTAGTAATTAATAATTCCATTATTTTCATGTATTTAGTAACTAGGTACCATTATACCTATTTAGGATAAAGTTAGGTTTTGCGTTTATTATTTCACGGCATCAAATTTTAAATTGATTTTTACCTTTAATTTTGATAACTCGTTTATGCATTAGTATTTATTGAAGGCTACTCAAGTTCTTATTTGCCTTAACCTATTTATTTCTTCATCTCTATTGTTTGAGTTTGTTTGTTTGTTTTTTATTGCGAATCATTAGATATTGTTGGTCGTTTGTGTGCCGACTATCTTTGCAAAGATACATAATGCGAGATAACTCGAGTAAATAGCACAAGAACTCACTGAGAACATGACGGATAGAGTCTCTTACTAAAGTCTTGCGGATTTCCACGATCACAAAAATGAAAGTTCAATATTAAAAGATTAAGCGAATTTTGAAGTGAAGTCATTCCAAAGCCGGTGCGATTTTCCACACATTTGTTTCTCATCTTCGCTAGAGTAATGGATATAGTATTGGGGGGCCATTTGGGGGGAGGGGGGAGAGAGTAAAAGCTACAACTTATTGTATAATTTTACAATATCACTTAAATGGAAGACGTTTGGTCCATCTTTGCTTTAGACTCAATTGATCTCACTTTTAATCTGCACATTAAAAGTTGATTGCTCCTTTTAAAATATTTCAGTAAAAGAATACCGTATTTCAAAGACTGAATGAAAAGGGCTACATCGTCAATCTCTCTCTCTCATCAAGTTTATCTTTTTACTTTTCAGGTCAAATTGGGAAAGTCGGACTAGAATTCTATCATACTTTTCTTCAGTTTCTCATCTCTACTCTCTCATTTTTTATCACTTTCTTACTATATCAGATCTTTTTAAAATAACATATCTACTTCTCGTCTCTCATCACTTTTAAAATCCCTATAATCACTTCTTATAAATCAGCAACGGCAATCGTTAATCTCTTTAATTCCTCTCTCAACATTTCTTTCACCTTCTTACATCTTACTGGCATCCAATCTGCTCCCTCAATAATTAATCATCAGGTTTTATTTCCACATTTTTAAGGGATCAAAATGGCATAATATTCTTCGTCTTTGCCGAATCCCTCTCTCAATAGCTCCGCCTTTTTCTCATGGCTTCCCTCTCTCTCTTAATCAGTTAATGGGAAATACGAGAGCGATTCAGGTCGGTGCCTCTCATTCTTCTTGCGGCGTTCATAATAATATCGACTGTATCTATTATAAATCCCCATTCCAATGGATAGTATTTAAATACTTATAATAATGCTATATAGTATATATATATAAATATAAGAATAATTACTTTAAAAAAAAATAGAAATTGTATAAAAATAAAATTAAAATATATACTTAGAATGATAATATATATATTATATATATATATAATAAAAACTACTAAATTAAAAAACTAATATTAACATAAAATTGTAATAAACTTATTATATTTTTGAACCCATTATTAGCTACTAAATTCAGAGATAAAGAAAGTATGACTATAACTTTATATATATATATAATACCTATTAACTTATAATAATACTAATATATAATAATATATATATCACGTATTTTACTCACATATAATCGAATTAAATACATAATGTTATCATGGTTAACTATATACAGTTAACATATTAATTAATTATATATATATATATATATATATCATGTTTCATATATAGTCTATATATAGCCCTACTTAAAATTGTGAGCTCTGGTAAGTCTGAGCGCGTTTATATCTGTTTTAGAAAAATTTCCTGTTAAAAAGTTACGATATTAAAATGATTAACATCTCTTAAAATATATTGAGGTAATTAAGAGTAGTAATATATTAAATTCTATCTTTTTTGTGCGAGAAGAGGTAGGAAATTTGTGTTTTTAAAGCTCTTTTTGGCCAGCTATCAAGGTACAACAAAAGGAATAGAAGAAAATCTGATTTAATTTCCTCAAAAATAATAATAATAATAATGTCAATAATTAAAAATATATAATATTAATATTTAATTAAAATAAATATAATAAGGATAAAATCTTAATAATTTAATAATGAATAATAATTTACAATATAATAAATTCAACATATATTTTAATATATTTATAAGAAACAAAAAGATCAATAATGTGACGTTACGAAGCATATAGAAAACGCTTTGTTGAACTCACTTATTTTATCATAATCTGGTGGGCTTTATATTCAGCGGCGGGCCTCTGCGAGATGCTACAACTTAAACGGCGGGTCCTTCTTGGTAGCGTGCTTTCAAAGTTATTAAGTTGAAACTTTATAACATGGGCACACGCATTTTTTAATTGGGCTGTTTCAAAATTGGTTTTTCTGTAATTTTCTATTCCTTTCAGACTCATGACTAGAGTATATTTTGTCCATTGCTCGCTAAAATAAGTCATTATTAATCCAACCACTCTAGGCGTCAGAGAGGCAGGATATGCGAAGAGCGAGGGTGAACCTATTTAAAATCTTGAAAGTGAAACGAATGTTGTTATAACTGACTGCTCCAGCAAGTAAGTCGTCAGTGAGCCAGTAGCGGACGTTATTTGAATAGAATTTCGCAATTCGTTCTTGTGTGTCCGGCATAGTTCTGAGTCGGCGGGGAGGCATCCGAGTCGTTTATGATGATGGGGCCCACATACCATGTTCCCTATTCGGTAATGTCGGGTCAGAATTTTGTAAAGTTACGGGGCAGGGCCACAGATCAGAGATTGTCGGATCATTAGAATGAATTACGCAGATTCACAGTTTCGGTTATCACAAGGTGTCTCAGGTCACCATCAGGAAATTGGCATCATTGTAGCATCTGGATCATTTAATATTATCCCTAAAAATGACGCATACCTTTGCTGAATGATACGAAGAATAAGATCTCTATTTGAGGAGATAATGTGTATTTGTTTATCAAAAATAAAGTCTTCCGAGTGCTTGGAGGTGATACTCCTTTTGCTTTAGGAGAGGAATAGACCATGGAGAAGAAAAAGGACGATAGGTACTAATTATATTTTAGCGTCCAGATTGTATTCAAGGACAATAAAAGGATGAGGATAAACTATATTCATACAGATAAGGTATGATGCTCACCGAAGAGTGGATGAAGAGGTGTGGTAGCTGATCTTGCGACAATCCAATCTGCCGCATATTCACCCGAATCAGATTCATATAATTATATCTCATGAAAGTCTCGCACACTCCACAAGTATCTCACTACTATGTCTAAACGCGTGCTGAAAAAGGAAACTCAACACCATGAAACAGCTCTTTACACAAAAGCGCACTACACGTTTTAGTATATTTACTATACTGAGTTATATCTAGCTTGAGAAAATGGATGAAAAATCGGAGTATCATACTAGGAATATATATACAGCGTAATAGAAATAGAATATAAATTGATAATCATATTGAATAATATATGATAGATTATATAAATAACTACATGTTGTTATTCCTAACGTATAATAATAATACCAATAATATAAATATACGTACACTATATACTTTATATATCATATATGATTACGATGAGAGAAGGCACCTTTTATGTTTTTCTGAATTAACGACTACCATTCCGTTCAGTTATTCTGATTATTTTTTGTGTGTTGTACAATATATTTGGTCTGAGGTTAAAGTATGATCCTAAATCGCCAATTTTTTATTGGTGCTGACGAACATGATTAAAAAATATATCACTTGGACCATTGATTGACTCATGGTGATTTATAAACGAATCAAAGCGCTCCGTCGAGTTCTTTTACAATTGTTTATTTTTTTTAACTAAAAATTGTTGAAGGAGAATACCCATAGGTAAACCGCAAAGATTGGCAGGAGTCAGGTCTGGGAGATTTTTCCGTAGAGCGGTGAATTCACACACGTTGGGACCCCCTTCCGGGGAACAGATTCTAAAGCAAACGAGACGATTTTAAGGAAGTCGGTAATTTACTAGAAGAATTCTAGTTCTGTCGCAATAACCAGGGGTAGGACAATACGGCGGTCACGGCCTAAGCTTGCTGGAGTGAGGTGTGTCTACACAGCGTAGCGACTTCAAGTTATCGGGTCCACAGGAATGGATGCAAGGTAATGGTCCTGATCGGTTGTTCGACTCCTCCGCTCATTTTGGGTATTTGGGTGTCGCCCGGGGTTCCCTCCGCCCTCCCATACGGGGTATGGAAAAAACGCCCCCCCTCTGTCCGCCCGTGGCTTGGGTCTCTAGTATTTTTTTTATTTTTTATTTTTTTTTTCACATTTTTTGTAATAAGCTTTATATGCTAATTCCAAATATGTAATTAGGTTTTCTGAAGTGTCGTACTTTTCCGAGATATTTTCATTTTTTGAAATTTTTCTTAATGTAAATGTGATTTTTAAAAAATATTTAAAATATTTAGAACTTTTGAATCATGTCCGTCAGCCCAACTAAATTGCATTATTAGTATTATTATATACTAGCAATAATGTTAAACAAAAAAACAAAAAAAAAATCAAAACTGAAGGAGTCGTCTTAAAACATAACAGGGCCTTATATATATATATATATATATAATTATACTATATAATATATATATTATATATATATATATATATATTATTATATATAATATATTTATATGATATATAATATATATATTATAGTATATATATAGTATATACTATATTATAAATATATATTTATATTAATAAAATATTGCCGCTTTTTCTAACTTCGGAAGTGAACTAGCTATGCATGCGTCTTCAAGTTATTAAATATTGTAAGAACCAAAACGAGGGCGGAAAGGGAAACCGATTCAAGGCAACCTTCAAAGGGTTCGTAAGAAGGTAATGAAACTCGTTTTAAACCGTAAATTAATATGTTACAACTAACACATTCTCATATTGATCCTTACATACGTGGGGTGGCTTTAATTTGCTTAATCGATATCGAGTATTTTCATAGTTACACATTTTGCAGATTCGTTAAAGAGTGCCTCATGCCAGTCCCTAAACTACCAGTAATCTGTTTTCCACGGATACTATATATATTATATATATAATAGTAAATATTATATATATATCATATAATTATATATATAAAAAAATTAATTATATATATTATACTATATATAATATATATATAATATTATTATAGCATATATATATATTATATATAAATATAATATATAATATATTATATACATATATATTCAAAAGTCCAGTTTCTGTTCGCAGGACTCAATTTTGGCAGAAATTGATTGACTCGAGTCTACGAAGTACTCGAGTACTCTTAAGTTTATATGCTGAGTACCTTAAGAAGATTGACTACCAGTCACGCGGCACGACGGTGCATATTGTATAATGATAAAGACAAAAATCAAAATACTTAGGTGTGAAGCGCATTATTATTTTATTCTTTACTTTTTTTATTATTTACAAATATTATGCCTCTTTAATTACTAATTGTCATACCTTTTATATAAATGATTTTGGGCGCTTTAAAAGGAATACAGAGTGTGCTTTTATTTTATTTTTATTTTATTATTTATAATTTTTGATGTATTTAATATATTAAAAATCTCCAAACCAATTACAAAGATTAAATAAAAGGCAAAAGCCGTAATAAGTCAATAACAATCGAATTAACCAACTAATCATAGCCTTTGACGTAAATTGGGTGTGGAAAGTCAACTTAAGAGAACTTACACCGGCGTCACAAGTCCCGTTGGGATAAAGTTTCGTTAGATTTTTCTGTTAGATAAAAGTCCAATTCGGCTTTTAATTTTATTTTTAACCTTGTGATTAATATATATATATAATTATTTATATATATATATATATACTATATAAATATATATATATATATAGATATATATTATATTATTATATATATAATACATATATAATTATATATTAATATACTAGGATCATGTCTGTTATCCGCATCGAATTCCCTATACGTATTTCTTTCATGGGCCCGAACATGTTGTTTTTCTTTCCAAGAAATTCTTGCCTTATTGTTATTTTCCTAATTTTACTTTTAAATGTAATACTTTTAACAAGTTATAAATATGAAAATAAAAGCAAAAAATTGGAAAAGAACATTTTATTCTAATAATAGAGCTACACAGTCACAAGAAAAATAATTATATATATATATATATATATATATATATATATATAATTATATAATTAATTATATATATATATATATATATATATATATATATATTAAATATAATAATATATATATATATATATTAATATATATTTATTAATATATATATATATATATATATATATATATATATATATATATATATATGGGTGAATATTGGTTTAGAGCGACAACTATCCTCAATCCATATTCTCAAAAACAACAATAGCCACAGGGAAAAGGATACATTGCTGGAATGCTGGTCCAATTTAAATTACGAAAAAAAATGTAAAAAAAAAAAAAAAAAAAAAAAAAAAAAATATATCTTCTCTACAGTACCAATAGCTACAGCGAAAAAAGAATACATTTTGGGAATCCTTGGTAAAATTTTAGATAGAAAATGTAAAAAAAATAAAAAAATTTAAAACGAAAATATTAATTGCTAATAATTAATATATACTGATTTAGAAGGCCTATTTAGAGAGACCTTTTATTGGGTTCTCGTTAAAATAAAATAAATAGAACCCTTTCTATTAAATTGCTTTTTTTTCCTTTTACTTTTTTCTTTTTTTTCCTAAAGAGAGCGACAATTTGTTTTTTTTTCATTATTCTTTCATTATTATTATTTTTAGAAGTAGTATTCTGTGATTTTCATAAAGATCAGGGGGTTGACAACCCTCTGGGTAACAATACCTATATATATATATATATATATATATATATTATATATATATTATATTTATATATATATATAATATATATTAATATATATATATATATATATATAATAAGTATATATATATTATATATATATTAATATATAATATATATATAATTATATATGAAGCTCTTTATCCAGTATATAAATAAAAAATATACTTTAACCATGTCCCATTTTTTCTTGGCACCAGTTTAAAAAAAAATGTTTTTTAAAGTTTGTTTTTTAAAAAATCATCATTAAATCATTCTGGCTTGTTTCTTCTCCTGTGCTGAAAAAACTGAAACTCTTTTCTCAAACTTTTGCTCAGCTCCTAATCCTTCCAACAACAACGACTACGTAAACTAGATATTCATTCTTTTTATCTTTTTAATTAAAGCCATGATTTCTATTCACTCAAACACATGCTAAAAAGTGAACTGCCTGAAGTTATTCTCCTGTGCTTCTCAAACTTTTTGCATATTAGTTTGCACCTTTTTTGGTGTTTTGTTTCTTTTTTCTTAATTGGTGAAAGCCTGTGCTCGTCCAACCCTTGTCAAAAAAGGGTTCATCCTCTAAAGTCTAAGCTACCGTCCAATTGAAGTTTTTCGAATCATCCGAAACTAGAATAATAGGAGAGAAGCATCTTAATTCTTCTAATCATATCTCAGATGGCCAGAATAGATTGAAGGGATCTTACTCTCCTCTCTGAATCGTTCACTCTCTTCTTCAACGTGTATAAATCTTTTGTTGTGACTTTGAACATTTATTTTTGGAGTTTCTCTAAAATTCATTAATACTGATATTCCTGAAGATTTTAATTTACCTCCAACTCTTTCCACTGTATGACATCTCCAGTATTTGCTCATCACCTTCTTATATTATTCCTTTTGTTTTGAAAAGCAGTTTGCACATTGACAATCAACAGATGTTAGGAGAATGTCCTTCAAATAACTAGACTATTTTTCTAACAATAGCTCAAAAAATTAATTTCATCATCTATATGTATATTTGTTTGCTTCCATACATAAATACCATCGTTTGCAACACAGCTATAATTTTTTCGTCCAAAATATTTTTTGTATTTCATTTTGTGTTGATCTTTCTTGGAATGGTTACATAGTTTCTTTTCTTAAGTAAATTTCTAAGAAGCTCTGTATTCTGAGGCATGTTCGGAACTTCCTCGAAATGGAATTTACTTAAAGTAAGCACCATGAGAAATTATCTTAGTAAGAAGCGCCATAAAGGGTAGTTAATCTCTCTCCTATTCGAAGTCAGAAAAAATACCAAAGCACACACCGCAAACACATCACAAACTCACTATTAATTCACGCTCGATAGAACGAGTAAAACTCTGATTTTATTGAGCTAGACAGTTACTATTTATTCCCACTCACACATCGAACTAGGCATCTTCCTCCTCTCATCATAACAACAATGAACGATACTTCTTCCACTAAAAAAACCATCCTCCATGCCAAATCTGTGCACTATACCAGTTCAATTATTAAACATCCATTTCTGAGCAAATCAGAGAGCGTTAAAGTATTCTCTATACTTAAAAATGAGCACATAATTTATTGTATTCATATTGAGGTGAGTACTCTAAGATTAAATATTATGTATAAAATCTGCTAGTAAATAGTATCTAGTGGATTTGCTGTAAAATAAGGTTATAGAAAATCAAAATAATGATGGTAAAGACTTTACTTTTTCGAGCGTGAGAAAAGTGAGAATATTAGATGCTAGATTTACGAATAAAGTATATTTGTCATAGATAGAAATTTAATTATATGATCATGCATATAAATAGGAGCTATGATGTATATAAATATGAATTAAAAAAATATGTGTATAGAGAGTATGTTAAATGGAATTGATTTTTTTATAAAACATAATTATTTATAAAAAAAGTATTAACAAAAGAACTAAGTGACACAATGATGAAATCCGTCCCACAAGAGTATTTTGGCTCGGAAAAAATTACTGAAATCTGGACAAAATCCTGAGTTTCTTTGAAGTTACCTTATCAAAGATGTTTTTTTATAATAATACAGGATATCTCATCGAAGATCACATGTATGATAAGTGAAAGACAAATGAAATTTCCACACTCTCACCGAAGAGAGGAAAATAAATGAGAACTTATATACTACGCGATAAAGCATTTTTACGCCTCTCACCCTCCAGTTAACAATAATCTGCATCCCTACCTACGAATATCGTTTCCACTCTATCTTCCTTTTTGGCCTTCTGGGCTTACTGATACTCTATTCATCCTCTATCATCAGGAGGTGGAAACTGACTCTAACTTAGAGTGAGCTCTCATACCAGAGAGCAACTCAACTGATTTCTTGCGCACACGAACCTTCAAAATGCACTTAGCCATCAGATCCTAAAGACCGGCAGAGAGTTAATAAAGATGGATCTCCAAATATTAAATATGTAATGGTTTTTTTGTTTGTTTATTTATATTTTATTTGATATATTACTTTATTTATTATTTAATTATAACTCCTTTGGTAGTTATTTCGATAAAATATTATTTATATAAATCATACTTTAATATTAATAAATATAAATGAAAGTTAGAGTAAAATAGTTATATGTAGCTAGAATAAATTAATAAATTAAAATAATATAATAAATAGCTAGATTAAAATAAATTATATAAGATACATTAAAAAGTAATTAATTTTTATTAAACTAATAGACTAATAACGTTAATCACGTTTAATTATAGGTAAAAAATATTTATTAATAACTATGGTGGTTGTGAAGTTGTGTGTGTAAGTGGTGTGCGGGGAGTGAAAGAACAAAGGAATGTTCACTCTAACCACATCGGAGAAGTGCCTGTGCCCAGGATGTCGTAGAAAGGCGACAAGGGACGTGGTAAGTTGGGTTTGGCTTCCAACGTAACCCCCAACCTATCTCTTGCTAGGATGCTGATGCATGCTCTGAGATAGGCGTGATCGCCGTAAGGCCTTCTAATTTTCGCGAAATTGTTATGAATCGAGAGTATGGTCTTATCATGGAGAGAGTAGCAAGAATATAAGAGATTGTTTTAGAGGGTATAGATTTTAGTTGAGAAAGAGGAGAGAGGTGAGTGAGTACTCATTTACGAAAGGCATGACATAAATTTGGGAGTTTTATGCCCGTATTCTGGTCTGTTTATGATAACTTCGAATCAAATTAAATGAGTATCAAGGAACGGTGTGAATAAAGCGGTGGTTAGTGTGTGTTAACAGTGGTTAGTAGGAAAGCGAGAGAGAGAAATAAGGCAATATAGTGAGGGAAGAAGAGAGGTTAAGACTCTACATATAATAAATAGAGAAGTAATTGTAAGCCTGACTTCTCTCAGATAAGCAGGCTCAATGGTAAGAAACTTTTGTCTTTTGTGTTGTGACAGTTTCCTTCACTGCTAGTAATGTCTTCTTCTTATTCCGTGAAAGTTAATATACTTAAAAGTACTTAAGAGAAAAAAGCATGTTCCATATTCAGCGCTAGGATGTTGGGATTGTGAACCGTATGGTCCCCCATCTGAAGGGAAAAAACGTTGAAGGGAAAGTAGATTTTTTGGGATAAATCTTGATGATGTTTTGGATGGGGTGTGTAGGAGCTTCAGATTGAATAGTGTTGGGGGACCATAGACATAGTGAGCCGCTTAGTGATGAGGTGTTCCAAAATTTAACTAGATGTGAGTATTGAATTGTCAATTAATTACAATGGATTTTTTAAAATTTCGTCTTCCCTTTCTTATTAATGGTATTAGAGAGTCACATGGATTGACACAGTATGTAAAGAGTGAATTGAGTGATATTTTCATGTGAATGGAGAGAAGGTGTATGTGTGTAAAGTAACTATGAACTCTTCATTTCTACCATAAGAGTTTTATATACCAATATATGTAAAAAAATACCTCAAGAAAGTTCGGTAGAACAATTAAGCTAGAGATTGGTGAATTACGATAAGATGAAAAGTATTATTGAATTCTTGATATTCGAGTGGAGGAAGTCATGAAAAGAAGTGAAGATTATGTTGAAGTATGTGTTGGATGTTAAATAATTGAAGGGGTTTCTCAAGGTAATAGGGATTAACGGATCATTATGTTATCTATCCTATGTATTATAAGATATAGTGGGGTGACTTGGATGGAGAGGAAAATGATACGGAAGGAAGTTGGATAAATTAACGAAGAAAAGTTAAGTGAACGATTCATTAAGGATAAGTATGTATAGAGCGCTCGCTAGTAAATCATGTTTTCAATCCCTATAATGTAGAAACAAGTTTAAAAAAACAAACAACAAATCTGGGAGCAAATGAAAAATGAAGGAAGCAATTGTTAAGCAGAGCAAAAAGAAGTATATGTGGATGTGCTATAAAGTAGGAAGTAAGTAAAAATGTTAACAGTGGGTGGTGGAAGTAAGAGGTTGAATGCATAAAGCAGTTAAAGTAAAAAAGAAGCGTGGTTGAATGTAACTAAAAGCAAATGATCAAGTTTATCAAAAGAAATAGATGCTTGGAATTATTAATATATAAGGAGATGAAAAAAGAATACTAAAAGTTGCATAAACGTATGGAAGAAAAAGAAGAAGGTAAATGAACAAGTTTTTAGGAAGGTAAGGAATGAATTGGGAGACTTTATACAGGGGATAGGAGATAGTTATTCTGGAAGGAAGCTGCGAGAAAAGGTAAGTAAAATTAGAATTAAAGGGGAACCTGCTTATAGTAAATAATTGAATTAAGGGATGGTGCTTTTTGATAACTTGAGATGAATAATGGAAAATGGTGAGGTGATGATGTGGAAAGAAATCACTATTCGAGAATCTGCATAATGTATTAGGCATGTAAATTATGAAGAGGTTAGATAGTGAATGTGGTAATGCGGGTTTGATAGGTGGCACAAGAAGGATATAGGATATTTTTTGGATGAGGTTATTAGCAAGGAGTGGGTAATGGGAAGAGTGAGAAGGTTAAAAGATGGTAAATCTGCAGGTTATAGATGAAATTACTGGTGAAATGAATCAAGAACGGAGGTGAGATCGTGATTGATTGTATTTGGAAGTTATGTAATAAAGCGTTTATGGAGGGTAATAATTCAAGGGATTTGAATTGAGAAGCAGTAAATAGTACCTACTTTATAATAAGGGTAAAGGGAAAAAAGTAAACTGTAGAAATTATAGGGGATATAAGTTTATATGTAGTAGTTATTGTAGGGTGAAGATAAATGTTGGTATTTTGGGTCAAAGAGTGCGTCGAGTTACTGAAGGACTTGTTGGTGATGAAAAATAAAGGTGCGTTTAGGAGTGGTAGATGGTGTGTGAGTATTTTATTCTATTTTATCATTTAAATCAATGATTGAGAAAATTAGAGGGAGAAGAAGAATAAATTGGTATTTAGGTTTTTGGGATTTTCAAACAAGGCGTTAGATAGGGTTAATAGGGAAGCGGCTTTATGACAGGTGTTAGTGTTATGGTGGTGGTAGTAGGTCTTCACTGGATGGGAATCAAAAAGTATTTAATGACGATAGTGAAGCGTGTGTTAGATTAAATGGTGTCAATGGTGATTTGTTTAGGATTAACAGCTGGAGTAAAGACAGGTGTTGTGATTATGTCTCCCTTTGTTAATTCAATATTTGTATATATGGATGGGGTTAATGAAAGAATTCGAGATAGGTATATACAGGAAATGGTGTTAGAATGCTAGGAATGGTGATTGAGAGAGAGGACTTCGCGCGATATAAATATATCGATCGGAACAAGCGTAGATGATTTGGTTCTGTGTGGTGAATCTGAGAGAGTTTGAGAGGATTGGTAGAGAGATTTGGCAGGGTGTGTAAAAGGAGGGGCTTGAAAGTAAACGTGGATAAGAGTAAGGGTATGGTTGTGAGTGAGGACTATCCTCAGTGTGAATTTAATGTTAGATGGTGAGCAAGCTGGAACAAGTGTCTGAGTTTAAAATATTTAGGTTATATGTTGGATGGAAGGGAACGGACGAATGCAGAGTGTAGTAGGAAAGTTGTGAAATGGCAGGAAGGTGGCTGGTGCATTAAATCGTTGGTGAATGTAAAGGGATAAGTCTTGAGTGCGCTAGGTCTTCATGAGGGTATGTTTGTTACCTGTGTTATGTATAGTAGTGAGACTAATGGTCTGGAATAAGAAGTATAGATCTAAAAGTTTTCAATGTGTTCAGATGGGACAATCTTAGGGGTGGCTAGGTGAGAAAAATTGATAAAATGAGCAGTGAACGTATTAGAGAGTGTGTGGTGTGAAGAAAGGGTAAAATGAGAGAATAAATGAAAGTATGTTGAGAATGGTTTGGTCATATGGAAAGGAATGATGATAGTCGGTTTGGTTAAGCGGATGTATTAGTGGTGGGTGGTGTGTTGGAAACCGACCGCTGGGAGACCAAAAGAAAAAGTGGAATTTGAGTCAGTAAACGAAATGTTTTGAAGGAGAGAAATCTGAAGGTTTGGTAGAGGCGAGAAGAAAGGTGTATAACAGGGAGTGAATAAGGCGGGGGATTGTGAGGGGGTAATGGTTGTGGCCCACTTGGGC
>JABUQX010076186.1:0-46048 GCA_015478945.1 Trachelipus rathkii
TGCCCACTACTTATTATTATCTACTTTCTCTATTTCCCTTCCATTTCTCTTACTCTTTCTCTTATTCTCATTTCCATCACTATCTTATTTCTCACTTTTCTTATACTTTCCTCTTATCTCTTCCTTATATATACTCTTTATATCTCTTTATTTCCTCTCTTTCTTCTCTTTCTCATATTATCTATTATCTTCAACTACATCTCCGTCCATCTTTCTGTACATTTGCTCCAGCTTCTTGCAGTTCATAAGGATTCTTGGTCAACAATTTTCATGCTTATTTTGCTTCTCTAATCGTTTCTGAGGAAGATTAGAAATAATTTGGCAACCTCTGCTGGCTATGCAGAACAAATACTTACAGATTTGAATTTGAGTACTAACAACTAACCCATTTGACTGGACTTCCTTATGTTGACCACATAAGCTCGCAGGTCTGATGATCATAGCTATATGGGTGAATTCTGAAGGAGGGTCTAAGTATGTCTACTATGTGCACTGTACTTCTTCGTCTTTTTTAAGTGATCTATAACATTCTTGCTATGAGGATTACCATATCGACTGAAAACGCATATGTTGTCCCGATTTAGAGGTATAAGGAAAATCTACATGAATCTAATACGGCCAGTTGGTTACTACTATCTCTTTAGTTATATACGCTCTGGAAATAGTATTACTCTGCACAGGTATTGAGATATTTCGGAGATACAGGCTGTGCAGCAACCCCAGCCCTAATTCGGTTTTCAGAAATTCGTTAGTGTCATTCGTCAACAAAACTTTTAGAATTATGCGAATTACTGACTGCATTCTTTCGCGACCAAGGAGATCCAGTTTGTACTATTATTACTATTGTGTACTTTTACGAACTCTCTGTGCAAGCTTCTTGATCTACTGACTCCCACATACGGCTGATGCTACGATTTTATTCAATGTGGTTAATCTTTCTCGGTCGGCAGTTGGTACCATGGTTGTATCTAGTGGTTGGGGACATAGAAACAGTGTGTACCAAACTGGCTACATAAGTTCTATCCATGGGGAAAGGTAATGAAGAGTGGTGTCTAACAAGGCTCAGTGCTGGGGCATATTGTTCCCCATAACTACACTCATGATTTACGACCAGGACCAAATGTCAAATGTTTTTACGTTCGCAAGATGTACGCAAAGTACTACCCTCATAGGAATAGCTGAAGGATTTACATAGAAGATTCCAACATGATCTTGATCAAACTTCCTTGGTTGGCAGATAAATGGACTGACATTTCAGATAGGTAATAAGTGTAGGTTCTTCACTTAGGTCACTCAAATAAAAGTTGTATACTGTATACTCAGCTTGGACTTGAGTCTGTGGACCAAGAAATTGATTTTGATGTGATTATAAACAGTAAGTAAATCAGTACAGTATATATTCCAGTGTTTTGAAGCTTGAGCTAAAGCTATAAGATGCCTGCTGGTATAAATTATTGCAATGTTATTTCACAAGAGAAGATAGGAAGTTCATTAACCAATGTATAAAGCTATGCTAGAACCAGTCTTAGCAGTTAGGCTATTGTGCACAAGTCTCGGGCCCCATTATTAGAAGCGCTTAGATACTGCTAGACAAGAGTTCACAACATAGAGAACAGGATGATTCCTCGGGTTTGCAGGTAAGAATCGCTTGAACGAGAGGCTGAACGACTAGGAAATATTTCTGTAGAAGCGCGACTTTTTTCTATACGGGACAAGATAGAAGATCTCATAAAATCTATCCCTCTATGCAATGCAGAGACTAATAATATTCCTTGATATAAGACTCGACAGGAGATCAGGCAGACCATCAGAAAATTAAGAAGCAAAAGCTATGCCCATTGATATACCAAAGCATTCATTTAGTAATCAGGATTTTACATTGTGAAATCGTTTGCCTTCAGAGGTTGTTCTGAGATATGCACTCAACTTGCCAAACTATTTAAGAAAGGATTTTGTAGCTATATCGAAGTTGGTCTGTGTGGTATTTAGCTAAGCCCAAATTGTGGTTTCTTCTCTCTCTAGGTTACAGTGTTATTAGAGGGTTAATCTGCATGTTATTATAGTAAGTTATTAAAGCTTGTAGTGTAGGTCAGCATGTACTCCTTAAAAAATATTGAAGTCCCTAACGTGCTTGTGGATTTGCATGGCGCATGTTTTAAGACTTTGCTGTATACTTGTTATAGTTTCGACCAAGTCCCTAGGTACTTTGTGGCTGTATCACATGCTGTTATGCGATTTGGTTTATTGCTTGACTTGGGCTCAGTCTCGATAGGTCCCATGTGACTTATTAATGTCTTTTTATCTCCAATCTTCATTATTTATGTTCTCAAGAGTTTGTGGTTTTGGATAGTAGCCTTAGAATTATGGAGTGGGAAAGTTAATTGTGAAGTAAATCCAGTTCACGATATACTTGTTAAGTTGTGTGTGAGAAAGGATTGTCTGGAGACTATGCAGCTCAACCTAACCAGGGCTCCAGCTGACATATTGTCCGTAATTTATCATTCCCGTACACTACTCCATAAGCCATAGGTAATGATATTAACGTTCTATTCATACTTTTCCTTTATAGATACATTACTCACATATCATCAGCATAATATATTAAACAAGGGGCTAATCTAACACTGAAGATCACTTTTGTATTAAAAACTATTTCAAACATAAAAGGAAATCAATAACAAGACAATCTTTTTTTATATATAACAGCATAAACTCATACTTATATCTTCCAAATATGTCAGATTATAGAAACATTAGTATATCGTTAATTGATATTATGCTAGTAATCGTAGAAAAGTAGCCTTGACATTTTTAAAAAATAACTAAACCGATAAAAACAATATAAAACAAAAAAAAATAAAAGAAAAAAAAAAAAAAAAAAAAAAAAAACTTCTTTTTACCTACGCAGAAGACAAAAAATGTAAATGTAAAGCAAGTATAAAAGTAAATATAGTTGGTCGCAGTTTTAAAGTGAAAATCTAAAGATTCCTAGAAGATTAACTTCCCTGCTCGAATAATACTAATGCTAATTTATTTTCTTTACGATTACTTAATTAAAATTTGGTCATGTAACATGATATTTATTCTCTTTCGCCCAAGCGACGCAAGGTTAGAAGAAAAGGGCTCAGTTACGATCAAAAGATGTCCGCAGTCAACTATGGCAATTTTGAAATATTACTCTGTACTGTAGAACGGCGATCTAAAATAGCTTTCTCCCGTTTTCGTTTGCCATTTGCTTATCGTCCTCGTACTGAAAATCTCCTTTTACTTTCTCATAACGACACTTTCGTGCACTTCGAACACGATTATTTTTACGAGTTTATCTCTTTTTTGTTTAGCAACATGAATAAGATTGTCTGGTGTGAAGCTCGTTGCGATTTAGAACAAAAAATGAAAAAACAAAAGTAACATATATAGTTTTATATCTTCACAAATAAATATTGAGTCAATTTTCGTTGTATATGGTAATTTTAATATCGTTGATAGCATTAGTTCTTTTCATGTTTCATCCAGAGATCACCAAAAACTTTCCTTGATAATTAATAAACCCTAATTTCGGAGTTTACAAATATATTTAGCACCATCTATATATTTTTTAAAAGTCATTACTCAAAAAACCTTCCTAATTCATTGTAAAAAAAAACAAAAAAATCCAACTGCTCCTACCAAGATTGTGGAGTCGAGGTCGGAGTCGAGAAGAGTCGGGTAATTTTGCAAGAGGGTGGAGTCTGAAGTCTGCAGTCGTATTTTCCTGCGACTCAACGGCACGCCGAAAGCGAAATTTCAAGATAGTAATTTGATCAGAAAATTTGAAACTGAAAAAGTATGAATTTTGATTTATATGAGATGACTTCAGTCAATTATACAACCTGACTTGACTTTCACATACAAAATCACTTGCAACTCGATGTCTTTTAACCGGCACTTTATGTTTCAACTTGGATTATATTCTAAAACATTTCAACCTTGCACTTAACATCAATATTAAGATGCGAAGAAATAAGCATACCCATGGTAGAAGAGCAGATTTCCTTCATTGACATAGTGATATTTTTACTAAGGCTGGTTTTATATAATTATCTATCCTCGGTGTAACAACCGAAGAATCAAGCAACAAAAGCTATTGCACTTTGCAACGTGGATTTGTATAAACGTTGCGAAATTCAAGAAGAGAGGATTATACTGAACATATTTATTGATGAAACTACAGACTGTCCCAATTTATTTACACGTTCTCAAGTAATTTTTTAGAGCTCGAAGATAGTAGGAAAAATGGCTTTCTATGTTTAGAACGAGCTAGTCGATAAGCCGTTCGCATGGTTCAAAGAATACAGGATAGGTCCTTCTCATTCTGCCACTACCATAACTTTAAACAGAAATTTTTCTTTGCTGCACTGAACGAAGTTGAAAAAAATTGATATAACTTCGAGCTTAAATTAGAAGAGGCATGCGAACAGTATCCCAGACATTGTACACGAGCTGCATTGCTGTTACCGCTCACCTAACACATTAGTCGTTGAGATCGGCTTTTGTCTGTCTCTTCGCATTATATAATCTAGACTAAGAGAAATGAAGGAGGTACCTGGCGATGCTATTCTATTTATGAACTAAGTCATGTCAATGAGTAGTGGAGGAGATGGAAGTTCTGTATAAGTACAGTAGCAGTTAATTATATATGTATAATATATTATATATAATCTTATATAAATTATTAATATATATTTTATATATTATATATATATCTCTATATATATATTATATATATATATATATATATATTTATCTATATATTATATATGATACTATATATAATTATATTATTAATATATTAATATATATATATATTATATTATATAATTACTATATATTAATATATATATTAATATATATATAATAATCTATTATATTATCAGACTGTAGACAGGGGTCAGGGGGTTTAACCCCCCGAAATTATTTAAGCTTATTAAGATTTTTTGAATGGGCTTAGTTTAATTATATATTTTTTATAAAAAAATAATAGTTATCTAAAGAAATAAAGTTATATACTTTTATTATTGAATGGGAAACATTTGTAGTTGGTGAAGATTCTCTTAGTTTAATTAAAAGGGCTGGGTCAATTAAGGCTTCAGGCTATGCCCATTTTCCCCTGCTTAAAATGGACACATAAATTCGTGAGTTTTCAGCACTTTTGAGACAATTAACACCTAAACTGTAGCATTTTGTGAAATATAAAACGCGTTTCCGCGTGTTTTTCTGTCTGTAGTGTTTTTAATGTATTTTTCAATTTTCAACTTCACATTGGCATTGTAATGTTTGTCCTATCTCCTCCTAATTTTTTTTTTCGAAAATGATTCAAACATTGAATGTTAAAAAGTATGGATTATTATCTACTTATGTAGGAAGATTCTGATATTTGACCACCATATCTGAGCAATGGTCGATTTTCAAATCCTTCGGGTTTTCAAATTGAAAAATTGGGGATATTTTTTTTCTGTTTATCAGATCTGCAAAATTTTCAAGACATTTGTATTCGGGGGAGAATGCACATTTTTTATTAGATAATTTCTTTGGTATATCAGTCAGTATTCAATTTAAATGCGTAGTAATTTAAAAAATAAAAAAAAAATTGAAATTTTTTAAAATAATTTTTTGAGTATACAAAAAAATTACCAAGTAAAAAAGATTTATCTAGGCCAAATATTTACCCTATGAAAATTTGAAGCTTGGAACACAAATATAATCAATAGTTACACTTTTCCGAAAAAACTTTTGGAAAAGTTAAATATTGAATATATATTTTTTTACTTTATCCGATCACTAAATTTCAGTAGCTTGTTAAGTGGCGAGACTACATCTTTTTTACTAAGGATAATTATTTTGTCTACTCTGGAGGGACATTTTGATTTAGAAATTCTAAAATTAATTTTGTGAAAATTTCTTCCAAGAACGAATCCAAACTAAATATTAAAAGAAATATATTAAGTTAAAACATGTGCATCTTATCCCGATAATATGTCTGAATTTTTCGTCAGGACGGCATGAGCGAAAAAAAATTATCACAATTTTTCATTTTAAAAAACCAGAAAAAGTGGTTAGATGTTTGACAGCGCGAGCACATTTCAAAAAAACAAAGTACTATTTCTCGTGCTTTTGTATGTAGATGACCTTTTGTATATCTTCAGTTTATGTCATTTCGAAAGAATTATAAAGTGAAAGGAAAATGTCAAGAAAGCCAGGTTTGAAAAAAATGAAATCGCCGAAACAATGGATACAGACACAGAAAAATCCTCCAAAATGAGTTTTAGAGGTAAGAAAAAGTTACAGTTTGGTGTTATTAGGGTAAATTCGGATAAAAATTGATGAATTTTATGTCCATCTTTAGGGGTGGTGAGAAATGGGCTCAGCCCGAAGCAATATTAATTATCTACTATTGTATTGAATAATATATACTAATATAATTAAAATAGTATTATAATAAATATTATTAATTAAACTATATATATATATATATATATATTATTATAATTATATATATTATAATTATATATATAATATATATATATAATATAATATATAATATATAATATATATTTTATATATATATAATATTATGAATATTAATATTCAACTTAATCTAATACCCCGCTGGCCCCCCTGGAAACGGCACTGTATATATATATATAATATAGATATATATATATTATATATAAGTATAATATTATACTATATTATATATATATAAGTATATATATATATTATTATATTATTATAGTAATTCTATAATATATATTATATATAATCTATATATATATAATGTTATGTACATTATAGTAATATTTATATCTATAAATTATATATATATAATATAATATATATATATTTATATTATATATATATTCTATAATCTATATTATATATAAATATATAAATCATCAACCTTTTCCAAGACTGGGTGTACAGGTGCGTGCATCCGGAAACATAGAATAGTAGAGGGATATTGACGTATCGAAAGAAGGCCATGCCTTAGCTCTTTATAACCTTGTTAGTGAGACATGTCGCAGTCAGAAATCACCCTTACGAGCTTCAACGGAACCTCGGAATGTCCTCAATTATCGATCTCGCCAAATGTTTGTTCACCCCTTAGCCCGGTGGTCCCCAATCATATCTCTGCACAGAAGCGCATTCTGTCTATTAGACCTTATTCTACCTCTGTAACCACATTTCTTTCTCTTCCGGAATTCCTTTACAGACTCATTCCATTTTCCTCGTCACAGCGTTTGATCTACAGCAATCTCCAATATATATTCGGCTACAAACACTATCCTGCCATTCCTTTCCAAGAACATGACAAACATCTCAACGTATTTGTCCATTGATTTCTCTCATGTTATCTTCTTACACACATCACTCTCTATAATTTCATTCCTCATTTTATCATTTTCTCCACCTAGCACGCCCCTAAGATTGTCCTCTGAACCGTTGTACTTTGAGTTCTATACGCAGGGCCGGATTACTATAGCTAAAAAGCTAAGTTAGGGCCCGAGTATAGGGGGCTAATTAGAATACAACGATAAATGAAAAGAAAAATATATAAAATAGAAGTTATAAAAATACTATATACCTATATTTTATATATATCAATATATAATATTATATATAATATATATAATATTATAGTATATATATATATATTTATATAGTATAATGAAATATATTATATAATATTATATATATATATTATCATTAATATATATATATAATATCATATAATATATTATATATATATATATTATATATATTAATATATATTATATATAGTATATATTATATATTATATATATATATATAATATATCTTATTATATATTATATATATATAAATATTATATATATATTGATCTCTTATATATATAGTACGTTATATATATTATATATTGTATAATATATAATATATATATAATATATATTATATTATATATTATATATATATATATATCTAGTAGTATAATATATTAAATAATAAATTATGTATTATTATATATAATCATTAAGACATTAAAGAACCCTAAAAATACTCTTCTCTCTCTCCCTGTCATGATCCATGTCTCCACCACAGTTTGCTGCCAGCGATTGTAAGATTTTTTCTGATTTACTTTGCCAAAGCAGCCAAACGTACCAAGATGAGTGCTGGCTCTTTCTTCAATAAATTATTAATTGTATTATATCATTTTTTTTTACTTTATAAGTATTTTTTGTCTTTCTTCAAAATAATTATTGATTTAAAAAAATCAGGGCGGGATTATTTATTTATTATTTATTTTATTTTTGACATTTTTGCGAACTAATCTTATCGTACTTCGGTCTTGCTGAAAAAGTCGCAGACGTATAAGAATTGTTTTTCAAGTATAATGATAAGATTGATCTGATTAGGTGACTTTGTGTTTATGATTTTTGTTTTTTAATGTTCAGTGTTTAAGTTATTTAAATCTAGCATTTTCCTCTAATTTTTTAATATTGTTTTTAAAAATTTTAAATGATTTTCGAAATTTTAGTGAAGTTCTCCGAAAATCGGGCGTGTCACGTTTATGTATACCATTACATCATTGACAACTTGTCATTCAAATCATACCTGGAAAAATAGTTTTTTCAATTTTAAAAAACCTATGTTTTTAAATTAAATAGTCTATATTATATTATATATATATATATATTATATTATTAATATAAATATATATATATATATATTATAATATTAATATACCTATATATATATATATATAAAATATATATAATATATATATATTAATAATTGTGGGTTTCCTGAACTTGAGGAATACATTGTATAAGGTATATAATATATATAATATTAGAGAAGGGTGGGACCCGCAAACTTTTTTTTTAGTCGCAGCGAATTCCGCTAATTTTTGCGGGGCAATGTCCGCCAGTTCGCAATTCGGCACTTTTTTTCTGCTTCGACCGTCCGATCTGCAATTCCCGCCAATTCGCAACTTGTTCTATATCGCGTAGGGTCGTTGAAATTCGGCAATCGAGTAACGTTTTTGGATAAATGTGAATTTGGGTTTTCAGTATTAAATCATTCGCTCATAAAAAAACGGAATCCTACATTCCAATCAGAGTCCGCTAACTCTTTATTGGTGGTTAAAAACATAATTCTCAATAAACAATAATATTACCATTATATATTTATTTAATTTTTACATTTAATGTTATTTTTATATATAAAAATTAACAGAGCTTTATAGCATACTTGCTTATAATATATTACTATAATATATTAAATATATATTTAATATATATATAAATTTTAATAGATATTTTATATCATAATCTTATATATATATTATAATTTATATATAAAAAATATATGTATATAATATTATTATTATATATATATATATAAATGTATAATAATAATCTATATAGTACCTATATATATATATATATATACTAATATATATTATATTATAATATATATTAATATATTATAATATATTATATTATATATATACTATATTTAATATATAATAATAATACATGCACTTCTTTCCCCAGACTGGGGTAGGTGCGCACTGCACAGGTAAAGGTAGTACGTAGTAGAACATAATGGAGAAAGAAGTCAGCTTACCGGCCCTTCTTATACCTATTTAGATGAGAACTGCGTCCGCTCAGAAATCCACCCTAGAATAGGAACCTGCGACATGCGATCTCGGTCAAGTGGGGTCAATCTTTGCCCAGGTGGCAAACTTAACCATTAAATTCCGTTCATTCATCCTATTCTGCACCTTTTTTGCCTCTGACAACTTGAATTTTCTCGCTCTACTTCCTTTCGGGATCAGCATTTGTTGTCTCTTGATGATCCAGTGTGTTGGGCTCTGGCCTCTAGCGGTGAGTTCTCTACAGGTTCGGTAAACGTTTGGTTTGTGGGATGGCTGACAGGGTTGGTTGCTATAGTGCTGTGTCAGCATGGCGTACAGTGTGTGCTGTGTGCGTGTGGGTGTTGATGTGTGTGTAAGATCGTCGCTCGTCCTCGTTGATTTGACTGCATCAGCATCACGCCGCACACTGGGAACCCGACCAAAAGTTGACATCGAATTCGTAACGGATGTGGGAGAAATGTAAGTGCTAGAGGGAGAGTGCATAAAGGGTGATTGACGGGTTTCGTGCTCAAATCTTTGGGATTTGAGTGTGGCGAGTCCTCTTGCGGCCCAAAGGCTGACTCGACAGGTCTATTGACAATCACGCCGGTTCCACATGACTAAACCATCAACGACTGTTCCAGTAGTTATTTCTTCTATCGATTTATTCGGTTCTTAGTACGCACATTTTGACTTGGACGAGTTAACTCTTACATACGTTCATCCTCTCATTTTCTCAATTCTTCTCGACAAATCTAATCGAAACCTTAAGATTGATTACGGATTCACTTATATTTTTATCTTCAGAATTACTACCATCTTGATCCAAACCATAGTCTCACTACTAAATACATATGGAAATAATCTGGTAATGGATACCTCGATGTGACGAAGCTAGTGGAACTCGTATGGACTTGGCTTTAGTCCCCTTATTCTGTCCTATGTGCTTTGAATGTCACAACGATTTAATTGCACAGACTTCTACTGCGTACCATCAATTTTTCTTCTACTTTTACTCTCCTCTGCACTATCGCCTCTAGGTTCTCGTACAATAATCTAAATGACTTATACAATCAGTATATTGTTCAATCGCCGTCTCCACTGGCTGTAGAAACAAGATAGAGATGATGATTAACATAACTAGCTCGCGGACTGTCATTCACTCATACCAACTCCCTCTTATCTACCACGTAACACCTGTATCACATTCCAACCAAATTCTCTACCAATCATCTCAAACCCTCTTCAGATTTCACTCACAAAACCCAAAACCAAATCATCCCATATAATAGGTAGGTACCTTCCACAATACTTCCCCCCCCCTCCTCAATTATACCCCGCCTCCCCCCCCTCTCCCGACCATGACATCTTTACCTTCCATCATTCTATACTGCATTCTCTGCCACTCATAACATCTAATTTCTTTATATTAACCCACATACTCTGCTAAATTTTGAATAATCCATGGGACTTGACACATTCTGCCTCAATCGTTTTATTATCAATATTAACCAATACTACTTTATTTCTTGTACATACGCCTTCATAATCGTCATTAACATATTTTGATTCCATTTCAGGAAGTTACTACCAACAACATACCATGAATAAAACACTAAAAACTGCTCATAGAGATTCTCCATCAATATTCTTATAATTAACTCATGTATGCAAATCCATAAATTAACCTAATATACATATTTATACTTCTTTCTCCATCATTTTTATCTCAGTCCACAAACTTAATGTAATATTTATCCATTACCATCCTCAGACTAATTCTACAACGCCTCAATTGTTCTTTATACGCAATTCAAGTCTTAAGTGCATCTTGACGCAGCTCTTTCGAAAACCAAATGCCAGCTATATCTTCTACAAAACTCAATAACACTAATACCTTATCTATATCCATTTCTATACAGTTATACCTTATCTTCGCCTTATTCATGTTATATTTAATGATGAGTATTAGTATTATTTATTTTAACATTTTTTTATATGTTTTTTTTTATTTTATTGTTATTTGTAGTTCATTTGGCTTTCTAGGTCTTTTTTATAATTTTCTTTCGTAATCGTAATTACTTTCTTTTTAATTTATTTAATATTAAGCTGTCTTACGAATTGCTCGCAAAGGAATAAGGAATTAATGAGTGTGAACCGCGCACTATTACCATAAAATCAATTTTGAAGGCATCCAATACATTTGCCGTGAGTCGTGTGATCTCTGTGGTGTACCAGCATTTTTAATATGATAGTGAAATGCATAATTAACCATTCTCTCGAGATCTCACGCTACTACCATTACAGTCTCTACCTTATTTATTCGACATAACAAATTCTTGTCTTCCTGCGGCCAGATAAACCACACATGTCTAGATCACCCTCAATAACCTTACGCGAAGGTTATGGCCATGGATTTCAGAGTCTTCTCTTCTCGACATACCCTCAGGTCGACGTAATTAGAGCAACGAAGCACAGATCTAACATTGTCGGCTTTGTCTATGAGGATGTTCCTGCTGGTTCATCTGAGCCTATTCGCGATTCTTCAGAAAGAGCTACATTCGTAGCCCCTTGCTACAGTCCCGATGGGTTCCTTAGTCCTCCTTGCACCATAAACTGGTGCAGCATTGTTTATCGTCTGTTTCTCCTCGTACGCAGTGGCAGCGTTTAAATTTCTTTTCCCTCTTATATATATTCAAACATACTTTCTTTGAAACTTCTCATATATTATTATAGTTATAATAAATATATATATATATAGATACTATTATATATATATATTATATATATAATATATAATTATGTAATGATATATATATATATATAATAATATGAACACTCTAGAAAGGGTTTTTAGACTTTCAGTTGTAATCCAGCATCCTTCTTCTTTCTGTTCGAAAACTACCTATGAACCCTCTACGAGAACTCATTTCTCGGGCAATGTCTCCGACCAAAGTCCTCGATTAAACACTTCACAGGTAGGATTTTCGTCTTTCAGTGAACTAGCATCTTCTCCATCAGGCTCAAAACTCTTCTTCCAGAGTCCGAGAAGTCGTGCTTTCTTGGCTTGTGCCACAAGGGTGGAGAAGGAGAGGAGGAGAATATGGACTAAAAACATGACTAATTAGAACGACAATTTAGTTAGGTGTATAAATATTATATATTTATATATGTATATATTATAATATATATATATAGATATATATATAATATATATATTTATATATTTATAATATATATATATATATATATTTTAGCTATATAGTATATATATATATATATATATATAACCTTACTAATTGTAATTCTATGTGTAGTCCATGCTGTGTTTTTTCCTCCTCTCCTCTTTTACTCTACATCTGGCATAGGCACTTAAATTCAAGAGTGTGCAATATTTCAAATTCAGAAACACCAGCTTCTCAAATTCTCCATCATCAGGGATGACCTTCTTAAGGCGTGAGAACAGTTAACCCAAACTGGAACAATTTCTCCACAATTCGCGGAAGGGGGACAGTGCTATGTGATAACGTGTTAAACAGAGGTCCAACCAGACCTCTCTGTGCTGCTGACGGAATAGGTATACAGACAGTGTGGTGGTCCTCTTCACCTTCAGCTTGTTCAAAATCTTCAAAAGCTTCTTCAAGTCCTCCTCATGCGAGGTGACTGCCAGAGGCTGTTGTCATTACGCCTTCATGTAATGAAGAGGGGTCGTTTTCCACCTGCTCTGCTCTTGGGGTCGGCTCAGTCGTGTCATGGAACGGAGTCACGTTCTATCAGCACTCTGATAAGCTCTTTCTGATGATCTCCTTCAATTCTCATTCAGGACTCAACGACTGGTGTAAGTTTGAAATGAGGCGAGGGCTGTGATATGCAGCAGGTTTGTCCACAAACAGGTCCCAACCTCCCTTGAGCCCCTTAAAGTTTTTAGGATATATATATATATATATATATATAGTTATTATATAATAATTATATATATATATATATATATATCTATATATTATTTATATTATATATTATATAATAATTATTATAATACTATATATATATATATTATATATATATATATATATTAGGAGTTATGACACAAAAAAAAGATTTTTTATTTAGCCTGTATTAGAAATCAATGAACTTTGTCATTAGCAAATGAAATTGAAGCATTATTTTCGTTCAATTCATAAAATGATTCCGTCGCAATGAAAGGAAAAATCTGAACAAGTCCAATTCATCAAGATCAACAATGTATTGTCTGCAATAACTTCAAGATTCAAATATTTAATCGTTTTTGCATTTCTGGTACAGTTCTCCATTAATTTCACTCGTTCGGCCAATATTCGTTGTGGTATATCTACGGATCTGTTCAACCATTCCAGTGAGTTGTGTCAAAGCACTTCATGGCTGGCAAGAAATTAATTCAGGAAATTTCCTCCTACTCAATTTCTGAGTGAATCTGTGCGTTGTAAACCATTTGGTTAGAAACAGCTCTTGCTATGTATGAGATGAATAGCGACGTGTTTCCAGTGAGTTTTCCTTTTAAGGCAAAGGAATGAAAGAATCTAATTATGGTCTGCAAGCGGGTGAATTCCATTCTGGAATTGTGAAAGCGGTAATTTTCTCAATTAATTACGGGGTGCGCACTAGTTTCTTTAAGGAAAATGAATGCTCTACATAACTCATACAGAAATTTAAAATCATCTCGCCACCTGAATTTTGAATAAGTATCATTTCACTCTCTGGCTGGCTTGTAGGACTGCTGCAAGATATTGTTATCACTTCGTCCACGAATTCATAGTTTAGAGTTGGTTTGGTAGAAGAAATGTGGGATTAAAAAGTTCTAACACATGCTTTAGGATTCTATCAAGAATATGATGCTGGCAGCCAATGTATTGTGGCTGACCAACATACCTTTCGAGACATTTCATTTTTTAATTTTGAACATTCCATCACTCGTCCAGTATTTATTGCTGTTGTGTCTTTTTCGATTATCTTGAAGTTCTTCAATGTAAAAAAGTGAAAAAGTGAACTTTGCATTAATAATATACAGCAGGAAATATTTTAAAGCTTATTAGAAATCCCTCGAAATTATCTTAAGCTCTAAAGTAACAACTTGATACTCGTGGATTTGCATTTTTATTACCGTCAGAATACGAAAGGCAGAATTTTGTGATTAGCAGCAACTTAGATTTTTATTGCAATCGGCCTTCGCAAGGGTTCGGTAGTCTCTTATATACAGCTGCCAACCCTACTTGTGATAGTTGATTGTATACCTGTATTCATCTTCGGCCAGTACTGGTAGCAGTAGCTTTTTTACTTTGAAAGTAGAATTTTGTCACAACTTAGCTGCATGGTGATTGCTAATCCTTTTGACACTTTTCCTTTTGTATAAGACATAGTCATATTAATATATAATATTTATAAACATCATTATAAAAATAATCATAGACATGATTTTATCAGGATCTACTTTTTAACTTGCTACAGGATACAGCACCTTTTTATTTGCTACAGGATACAGCACTGATACTGAAACGGAATTGGGGATTTTTTGTTATGGCACCTCAATAATTATATGTTTTGTAAGATCTAGATCAAAAAAGTTCATTCATTTGCGACTAACAAGGAAGTTCATAATTATTGCATTTTTTTTAGTCTAACTCTAATATAGTATTATATATATTTGTATCTTTTTCTTTTAACTTATATATAAATTATTTATAATAAAATATTATGTTATTTATATTTTATTACTTATAGCTGCAGGATATTATATTATTTAATATATAATTCGTATATATATATTTATATCTTAATTAATCTAAAGACTTTAATCTATTATATATAAATATTATATATTATGTTTATAAATAATATGCTTATAATAGGTATTAATTATTATTATTATGTTTCTTTGTATTTTTCACTCAAACAATTTATATTGTGTAAGGTTGGTGTATATTTTGTATCATATGTCGCAATTAGGTTCAATAATCTCGAAGCACTAGGTTCGCGTAAAAGGAAAAGCGTTATGTGACACGAAGTAAAACATAGGTTATTTGATGACTCTAGCGTAGATATTTAAGATATGTGGGTTTACATTTGCATGTGATTTAACACATTCGTAATAAGCTTTCTTTTTACCTTCCGCTATTGTTTAGTAATAATAATCTAATAATTAAAGATAATTTTCCAGATCTGCATAATTGGAATAGGATAATATAATTAATGAAAATAGTAATTTGATAGAGGCATAAAAATTCTTATTCCTTTTGATAGGAATATTATAATAGATTATAAAATAATATAATAGAAATATATTAAGAAAAGTAATAAGTAATGAACTAAATAAGTGATGATAATAACTCATGGTGAAATCTTGCATTTTAAGAAATATAAATATAAAGATATAAAGTGGATAATAAAATAAGTAATAATTAAGTTCTTTCATTAAATCTGTTACGCTTTTAGTATTCCTGAAAATTGTTGTATAGAGTCTATCAATGTACGTGATTTAAAGCAGCTGCTAGATTGAGCTGACATGCCAATTATAATCAACTCAAGTTAAAGCGAGACAATTGGACACAGAATACCATGTTGGGACATATTCTGGCAACTAGTTTTATAGTGCGAACGGGTCTAATAATGAAAGTATGAGATCAAAAAAAGGCTTAAGTAGTTCTGTGCGTTTGGGGGGAGCTCGAGCCGGCGGGGACATGAGGTATGTGATAACTTATGAGACTAATTGTAAGGTAAGCACGGCAATAAGTGGGATGGGGAGCTCGAGCGTACTGGAAGAACGGGCGGCGGGGAGCGGTTCTCCAATACTCTCCATCGAGGGCGTGTAGAACTAGTGACTCAAGGATGACAGAGAGCGGGGTTCCGTAACTGCTTGCCCTCGAGTGGGATCAGTCTATGCCGGTAAGTTCCCGTATCTCGATCCTCACCTCGGTGCGGATATCCCTTGGGGTTTCTTAGTTAAAAATAAAACAATTCTTAGAAAGTCTATTTTATATGTTGTAGACAGTGGAAGGGCGTAAATAGGGTCTCTATATTAGGCTGTGACTCCCATTCATCGTATTCATTATTACATAATTTTATCTCTTCTTTTTTTTGATGCTTGTTTTAGAGTCTTTGAAGTCTATAAAATTAATTTCCCACGGATATCAAAGAATGTATTCCTGTTCCTCGTAGCTATTGTTAGCTTTTTGAGATTTTTTTTTTTTTTTTTTACATTCCGCACTAATTTTTACAGCCATTCAAGCAATGTATTACAGTTTTCCCCTGCGTGTAGAGGTGTGTTAGTAATTTAGAATGGATGATTGTTCTTGTTAAAATAAAATAATATAGTTTTAGTCACTGTCCTACGGATGTTAAACACAAAACTATTCGACGTACTTTCAACATATGTTAATTTATTTTCAATCATAATTTCAATTTAAACTTTTTATATAAATACGATATTACCGAATATTAAGAAAATAAATATATTACATATGAATTTTTATATTAAATAATATTCAATTCATTGAACATTTATATATTTTATCTTTTTTAAACCACAAAAAAGATAAAAATAGAAATAAATATACTTTAACATCTGTCATCTTTTTTCTTTGTGGTTTGGCTGAAAATTATAAGATCCTTATATAATATTTATATATATCTATATTATAAATATATCTATAATATATAATATATATATATTTATATACTATATGATAAGATCTTGTTATGAGAAAAAATTTATGATATATACATTATAAGATTTTTAATTTTATTAAAATTAATTAATATAAATAATATATATATATAATATAGTTATATATACTATTATATATTAAGTATATATATATATATTATATATTATAGTTATATTACTATTATATATATACAATAAATGTTCCGAAAATTATAAAGTGAATTAATTTTCTTATTTAGCCAAATGATTTTTTGTCTATCTAAGACTAATAAACTATGCCTAATATGTTCAATTGTTTTTAAAAAATTTTAAGGATTATAGAAAAAAAATATTAACTTAGGAGACAGATTTAATGTAAAGTTGCGGAATTGACGATCCGCATTCACGCAATTGACGGAATGATTTGATGCACGGTCTCCTTTCTTCATTCCGCAATTTTTTTTAGTAGTCGGCAATTGCGCAATTCCGACATTAATTTTTTGGTAGTTCTTCGTATTGCGAAGGCGGACTATATATATATGGGACGCGACAATTCTGTAGTCATATATATAATATATGATAAGTTAATATATATATATATTATTCTATATAATTATTATAATTAATAGATATATACAGTAATATAGATATATATACTATTTACTATATATATATATATTAATATATATATTTAAATTTATATAATATATATTTATATATTATGGATATATATAGTATATATTATATATTAATATATATATTATATTTATATATATATTATATATTATATATATATATATTATTATGTAAATATATTATATATATTATATAATATATAAATAAAAAATTATTATAATATTTTATTATAATTATGTAATTTTTTATACATATAAATATTAGGGCATGAGTCTCAATATTAGTGTGCTTTACGAATATAGTAACTGGCCTGCATGTTTCATGTATCACTATACATGATATAAAAGAAAGGAATTATATAAATATATTACATTAGTAAAATAATTTATATCCGAGTTTCATTTTATCAGGATTACTATAATAATCTGATTACTATACTAATATATAAACTATCTGTCTTACATACAGTTCATGACTTTAGTAGGTGTGACGCATTACTTTGGTAATAAAGACAACATAATTATTAGATAATATTCAATATTTATATTCTTATTCCAAATAAACACATCATAGTGTAAGAAAAATGCAATTCAATATATTTATTATTACTCTTAGTATTATAATAATAAAATTATTTTATGTTTAAACTTTAGTATAAATATTATACATTAAGTATATCGTTATTTAACAATTATATATACAAATTATATGCATACTATAATAAATAAGATTTTGTTTTATTTGAAACTTTGCTTACTAGTAGCTGATCAAAATATACATATTCTTTCCTACCAGATACACGAGATATATTATATTAACTTATTTATAATGTTAGAGTGATGAATAATATTATGTTAGTATATATATTTTATTTATTTGTCATATATATATTATATAGTAGTATAGTCATGAATTAGAACGTATATTATCAGAGAGATTGGGCGTTTTGGTCTACATATTTAAATCTTAGCTGCGTTATTCATGGAAAAGCTGAAAGTCAAAAAGTCTTAAAAGGGAATGAAAATACTATTAAAAAATATATTGGAGAAAATAAACTTTAAAAATAACTAAAATTAAAATGCCTCTGTGCAAAAATCCATGTGTCAAGTCAAAATAGCACATTTAAGGTATTTCGAGAGGATAGAAAACGAAGTAGCGGGAAGAGAATTGAAGGTGATAATATCGCACTGAAGGAATGGAATATAGGGGTTAATTATTAAGGGTTATGCCACATCGATAAAGCTTCCTTTTTGATACGGTAATATATTCTTAAATTCGGCGCCCTATTAAGCTAATTGAAAAGTTTACTAGAGATTAAATTTTTAATATATTAGACTATGATGTGACAAAACTATCTTATATTGTGAAATACATTATTCTTCTGATACATATTTATTTCCTAAATAAGTGTATATTTAAATAGAAAAAACTAATAGTCTTTTTCATAGAAGTGTGCGGCGTACATCTAGCTACTATGGAGGTAACTGCCATTCGAGAGAAATAATAAGTGTAAGGCTATTGCTAATTTATTGTTATTCTGCGCTTTTCATTCAACCATTTCAAACTTATAATTATTGGTTTATTAGGTATGTGGTTTATTATGGATATATATAGTAGGTTAATACGAGTATAAATAATGCTTTTATCTCCTTGTAATTTTTTGTTTATTAACTCCAAAGAAATTTTATTATCGTACAAACATTTTTAAATTTTTTTTGTATATGATTAGTATATTAGAATTTTATTAGTATAACTATCAATACTAAGAGATAAAAAGATGAAAGGAATCAACGTAGAGATGAAGATGAGAAAGAGAAAGAAGATCTAGTATAGAGACGGTGTTTATGAGAGTAGAGAGAGAGAGAGAGGAGAGTAGGAACGGGTGAAACAAGAACTCGATGCACGAAACGATTTGAATAAAAGAGAGGAACTAGAAAGTATATGAATAATACGTTATCCTGGCTTAATTCTTCCCATGTGGGGTATTTGGCTGGTGAATTGCACATAGTTGTTCCAGCACTGTGCAAGACATAAAAATTAGCCTAGTATGTATGTAGGTAAATCTATTATGCCTTCACTTGTAAGCGATTTTGTATAGGTTGCGCAAGAAACTCTATTGAATATTTGAAAAACAAGCACAAGGACTAAATTGTCGCATGTTGAATAAGGAAGAAAAACGAGATCTAAAAGAGAGCTTACATGGCGAGGGATGATTGCTGTAAGAGCATCTTTTCCGCAACAGAAGAACACAGGCAGCATCAAATCATTTATTCACCTGTGTATGGGATGATTAAGATCAAAATTTGTGCACAGAGCATCAGTTTGGCAAGATGTTTCAGCAGAGAAAGATTTGCTTTAAAGTCAAAATATTAGATTCTCAGAGAAGAGAATTGAGAGGATTATATTACAGTCAATCAGAACAGTTATCCTGAAGATTGTGACGTTGCTTCTGCTGAGACTTCAAGCACTTTATAATATGTTAACACATTGATCAAAACTATTGAGCAGTAGATTACTGACAGCTCAGGATCTGTACGACATATCTTTACTGATCATGTTCCAACCAGCTCCCTTATATTGTTAGACGGCATTCCGGTGGTTCTTTCTTGTTGATTAGTTAGAGAAATTGTCATAGCGAGCCAGATCTTTTTCTCAAATGACAGATAATTAATATAGTGCGTGCTTGACTTTAGAAACTGAAAGGTCAAGCTGAAATTATTATTCTGCGCTCATGCTAGAAAGATGGCATGTACAACAGATTTATCATTTGATGACACGTACGTTTGACTTTGCTGATCAAAGCAAAAAAGGGTATGACTTTTTAATGTCATCATGTTTACGATTTTGGAAGGTCAAACTCTCGCTATTGATATACGTATTATTATATAATTTATTATCTTTATTATATAGTTATATATATATTATATATATTCTGTATATTATATGTAGTATATATCTATATATATATATATAATAATCTGAGTTATATATATATGATTAGTAGGATATATATATACTATACGATAGAGATGAGTAAGAGGTATTGTTGATACCTGTGTCTATTATTATTACGTATGAGCTGATTGTGTGGATTAAGCGTTATTTGACTTACTTATCTTAATGCAGACATAGCTCACTACTATCCATTAACACAATATACAATACCTTATATATATTTTATTTAATTATACTTATATATATATATATAATATATTATATATTCTTTATATTATATTCTTATATGTTATAGATATTTATTATTATACGATAATGTGGTTATTATATCAAAGTTAGCAAAGAAATATTTCGAATATTAATACCACTATCTATAATTTAGAAGAAGGAGGATCGAGTTCCGTAATTTTGAAGAGTGGTGGAGTCGGAGTGGAGTGGGAGTCGGTAGTATTTGCAGATTGCGCAAATTGAACGGCGACTCCCCATACCCTTCAGTTCCTGCGTCGTTTTTTTTTTTTTGCTTACTTTATCGTAAAGAAGATCCTATTCAGTAAGATGGAATATGCAACTTAATGAATTAAGTGATAATTCCATATCTTGATAACTTTCTTACGATTTGGCTTCTTAAATTTGACAAAAACGAACGAACCCTCAGCTTTAAACCGTCATAAGCAAAATCAATAAATGAAAGCTTATCATTCTAAATATATATTTATGGCATGGACACATGAATAATATGTAAATTGGTATTTTCTACTTAATTTTATTCAAATTAAATGTTACTGTAACGTTGGAATAAAATGTGAATATTTATATTGATACAATATACTACTCGAAATCCTCTACGGACCATAGGTATACTTATTATATATATTTTTTCATGGCCTTTTATTTTCTTGTATGATGTAGTATATTATTAGTTATTTCCTTTTGATGCTTCCAATATGGCTACTCGTTATGGGTAAGTTTATAGTTATATACGAATGATGTATGCCCCAACGCGAAGAATTGCTGAAATTCTGAATTCTTTAATCATCACCCATGAAATATTGAATCGTCATATCACCAGATATCAACATTATATTTTCTGATTGCAATTCGGGAAAAAAGATGCTGTACTATACCAAATAAAGCGCGTTGATTTCAAATCTAAAATCATAATTTCAGTATCGAGTTTGATTTTTCAGTTATTGACACAAGATATGGTAGTAATATATAACATAGGTGGAGTACTTATTCTTAGTATGCTGCATCATCCTATGAAGCCATACCTCGGAAGAAATCATTCATACTATAACTAAAAAAGTTTAAAAGCCTACAGATAAGAAAAAATAACATGTTTTGATTTATCCAAGAATTCATTGTATATTTTGTATTTCTATTCTTTATGCTATTTTTATATTACATAACATACTATAGTAATTAAAAGCTAAGTTAAGAGGTCCAATAGTGGCGTCAAATTTAAAAAAAATTTATTTTATAAAGTAATTTTACTGATTGCACTATTAATAATTGTAATGATTGCTACCAAATAGTTTTAATTTTTGTCACTGGGTATCCGAATGAATTTTAGTTAATGGTTGGTTAATTAAAATGAAAAAAGAAAATCATTATGGCTTAATTTTTTTTTTTAATTTTTTTTAAAACGTCTCTTTGTCCCTATGTAGGTTGGTCGCTGTTGCCTTTTTATTGTCACTTTCAGTCTTTGTTTCTTCCTTTGTTTTTTTTTTGTTTTTTTTAAATATGTCTTCGCTTGTCCTTCTCTGCCGCTATTAACGGCTCGCTTACTGACCTTTTCTTTTCTTTTTCTTTTTTTTTTAAATTTTACTTTGCAGACGAACTCGTAAACGAAAAGGAGAAATACAAATCTATAACCGACGAACTGGACCAGACATTCAGTGAACTGTCTGGCTATTAAATATTACTGCTGCTACTACTACTACTATTCATCCTCTAAAAAGCTGCACTATGTTCTGTTCTCTTCTACTCTCGCCATCTGCCGGGTTGTAATATATCATAAGTTTCCATTATTATTATCATTACTTGCTTTTTTAGTTATTTTGTAACTGCTACTTTTTCCAATTTTTTTTGTTGTAGACATTTAATTGGTTATTATTTGCTTTTTAAATCTTTATTTAAAAATACATTAAAGCACATATTCATGAAGTAAAATAATAACTACACTAGAACATTAAAAGAAGAAAGCCAGTCGACTCCCCACACCCCCCACCCCATCAACAACTATAGAATTTTCTCCGCCTGTCATTTTCACCAATCTATTACAGATGAGCTTGTAAATGAAAAAGAAAAATATAAGAATATTGCCGACGAAATGGATCAAGCATTCTCAGAATTATCAGGATTCTAACTGTAGGCTGCTAATATGTGGAGAAAAGCCGTTGCCCCATTTTCCAAGTGGGTAGGAAGAGGCGGAGTTAAGGTCGACTGACTGACTGACTGATATCTTGATTCTTTAATAAATGATTTCGCCTCTTTATCTACTTTCATTTCTATTTTTTTCAAACAGTGATGGGTGCTCTGCTCCTTTCAAACTAAAACAGTTTTTAATGCATTTATTATATTTCTAATTTTTAATGATTGTACACTGTTAAATAAATGTAATAAATTTTATAAACAAATTTTGCTAGTTTTTTTCCAATTTGACTAAATTCTCATATAGTATATATATATATATATATATATATATTTTAATTTATATAATATATATATTTATATCTATTTATATATATATATAATATATATATATATATATATATATATAATATTCTTTCCTTTTCTTTCTTTCTTTATCTACTTATTTTCCCAAGATTGGGAGTAAGGAGCGCTACAAGCATCGGAAAGAAAAGCAGTAGGAGAGTATGACAAATGTCGAAAAGAAAGCCTCAGCTGTACCCGCCCCCTCTGTACCGATTAATTAGTGAAGCTCGTCACAGACAGAATCCACCCTAAACGCTTCATAGGACGCGACGGACCCTCACTATGGTAATCGTCAATGTTAAGGGTTCATCCCTTGGCCAGGTTGCCACATACCATGCCCCCATATTTAACAATAACCCGCATTTCACTCACAACTTTCCTCTAAGCTAGCATCATCCGTCCCTCTCATCCACACATACCCAAAATATTTAAACTCAGACACTTGGTCCAGCTGCTCACGATCTAACATAACTTCACATGAGGAATGTCCTCACTCACACCCATTACCCTTGCTCTTATCTACGTTTACTTTCAACTCCGCCTTTTACATCCCTGCCAAAATCCTCTACGCAAATACTTTCAGACTCTCTCAGATTCGCCACACAGAACCAAATCCATCCCGCATATACAATAGGTAGGGCACCTCCACTCATCTCCATGTCTCCATCATTCTAACACCTTTCCTGCCATCCGCCACCTCGAATTCTTTCATCAACCCCATCCATATACAAATTGAATAACCAAGTTGGAGACATACACAACCCTGTCTCACTCCGCTATTAATCTAACCAATCCCATTTCGACTCCATTTATTCTTAACACGCTTCACTATCGTCCATACATACTTTTGATTCATTCAGAAGCCTACCACAACACCAATATATCACTAATACTCTGCCATATAAGCTTCCTATTACTCTATCATACGCTGTTTGCCAATCCATTAACGTAAATATAAATTATTCTTCTCCCTCATTTCTAAGTCATTGTTTTAATGTAAGAGAATTTGATCCACACGCATCCTCTTAACCACTCCAAAACGCACCTTGTTCTTTCACCAATCAGTCTTCAGTCACTCGACGCCTCTTTCGACAAAAATGCAAGCTTATTACCTTCCCTACCACACTTCAATGCACTTATTCCCTATAATTTCTACAGTTCCCCTTTTTCCCTTACCCTTATACAAGGGTATATTACCGTCTTTCCAAATCTTGAACTAAACTCCGTAAACGCTTTAATTACCAACTCCAAATCTACCATTACTCCTCCTTATAATGACTCTCCCAAAATACTATTCTTCTTGTACCATCAAACCACACACATTCACTCCTCTTCATTACTGTAATATTGTGCAGATTTTCGAAATGTGTTCCTTCCACACTCCTCCTGCCAGTTCATCAGTTACAAAAGCACCATCCTATTCATTATTCTAAGCAGTTTCCCTTATTCTCATATATATACTATATATATATATATATATATATATATATATATATATATATATATAATATATATTATTATATACTATATATATATATATATATATATATAATATATTGTGTGTACTACCACCTATCTCTTGCTAGAATTGCTAATGCCCAATGCCTTCGGAGACGGTGTGATCGGCCGTAAAGCGTCTAATTTTCGGCGAAATTGTATGAATCGTATGGTACATGGAATGTCAGAGGATATAAATGTGCAAGCAGCGGTGATGGATGTATTAGAAAGGGGCAATTTTGATTTGCTCGCTGTGACGGAAACAAAGAATGAAAGGAAACTGTGAAAATGAGTGTGTGGAAAGGAATGAGAGGGGAGAGAAAGGAGTTGCAATTTTGATGCGTGACTTGTGGTACAGCTGCTATGGTAGACTTTGTGTGTGCGAGTCTTAGAATTAAATTTAATTAAGTTTGAAAAGGTCAAGGTATGTGTGGTTGTGGCGTATGGTCCATCTGAGGGAAACGTTGAAGGAGTACGATGTTGGGGATAATCTGAGATGATGTTTCTGGATGAGTTGAGTAGAAGCTTCCGATTGATAGTGTTGGGGGACTCGAATGGTTTGATAGGTGATTAAAAAAGGGATGGTTTAACAGGTTGCTTTGGGGTGTCGGGAGAAAATGAGAATGTAGGAAGGCGATTGATTTCTGTGAGGAGGGAAGTATGTGTGTAAGTATATCTTTCTTTAAACACAAGAGTATCCATAAAGTATACTAGAGTTGGTGTAGGTCGAGGTGGTATCGAAGTGAAAAGTATAGATTGATTTTGTGTTGGTGCAAGAAGAGATGTTGAGTATGTGGTTGATGTTAAAGTCAGTGAGGGGTTTTTAGGAATGGGATTATCGGATCATTATGTTGTTCTATATAAAATTAAGTTAGTGGGGGGTTGATGGAGAGGAAGGTGATACGGAAGGAAGTGGGATAAAATTAAGAGCTGAGAAGTTAAGTGAACAAGTCAATAAGGATAAGTATGTAAGAACGCTCCTGCAAGTAAATCAAGTTGAAATGTGAACAAGCTTGAAAGACTAAACAAGACAATCTGGGAGCAAATGAAGGAAGCACTAATGGTTAGCAGTGCAAAAGAAGTATGTGGATGCTAAAGTAGGAAATAAGAATGTTAGCAGCGAGTGGTGGATGAAGACGTGAAAAAGCGTTAAAAGTAGAAGAAAGAAGCGTGGTTGAACGTGTACTAAAAAGAAATGATGAAGTTTCAAAAGAAAGATGCTTGATATTAATATAAGGAGGAAAAAAGAAATACTAAAAGGTGCATACGTAGGAGAAACAAGAGGTAAATGATGAACAGTTTGAAAGGAAGATGAATGGGGACTTACAGGGAATAGGAAGCTCTTTCTGGAAGGAAGCGCGAAGGTTAAGAATGAGAACAAGGGGAACCTGCTTAGAATAATGATAGTGGATGGTGCTTTTGTAACTGATGAAATGGATGTGAGGGGTTGTGTGGAAAGAACACTTCGAATCTGCATAATATTGGCAGTACTGAAGAGGTGATAGTGAATGTTGTGGGTTTGATGGTGAGAGAAGGAATAGGTATTTTGGGGATTGAGGTCATTATTAATGGGTAGACGTGAGAAAGTTGAAAAATGTAAATCTGCAGGTAAAAGACGAAATGTGAAATGATCAAGAACGGAGCGAGATGGTGATTGATTAGATTTTGAAAGTTTGTGTAATAAAGCGTTTATGGAGGGGGTTATAGTTTCAAGGGATTGGAGGAAGCAGTAAATAGTACCCTTATATAAGGGCTAGGAATAAGGGGAACTGTAGAATTAATAGGGAATAAGTTTATTGAGTGTTGTACGGGAAGATATATGCTGGTATTTTGCGGTCGAAAGGGTGCTTCGAGTGATGAAGACTGATTGGTGAAGAACAAGCGTTTAGGAGTGGTAAGAGGATGTGCGATCATTTTACATTGAAACAAAGATTGAAAATGAGGGAAAAAAGAATAAATTGTATTTAGGTTTTATGGATTTGCAACAGGCCGTATGACAGCAGGATAAGTAGGGAAGCTCTATGGCAGGCTGTTAGTGATATTGGGTGTTGGTGGTAGGCTTGGAATGAATCAAAAGTATGTATGAGGCTAGTGAGGCGTGGTGAGAATAATGTGTTCAGGTGATTGGTTTAGTATTAATAGCGAGTGAGACAGGGTTGTGTTATGTCTCCTTGGTTTATTCAATTTGTATATGGATGGGGTTTGAAAGAAATAAAAGTTGGGGGTGGCAGGAAATGGTGTCCGAATGATGGAGAATCGGAGATGATGAGGGTGCCCTATCTATTATATGCGGATGATTTGGTTGTGTGTGAATCTGAAGAGAGTTGAAGAATATTGGTATAGAGGTTTGGCAGGGTATGTTAAAAGGAGGGGCCTAAAGTAACGTACTAAGAAGTACGGTTATGGTTGTGCGTGAGGAACAGTCCTCAGTGTGAAAGTTAATGTAGATGGTGACCAGCGGGGAAATAAACAAGTGTCTAGTCTAAATATTTGGGGTATGTGTTGGATGAGAAGGGACCGGAGTATGCAGAGTGTAGTAAGGAAAGTTGTGAATGCAGGAAGTGGCTGGTGTCAATTATCATCGCTTGTTAATGTAAACGGACTAGTCTGGATAGTGCGCTAGGGTCTTGCCCAGCGGGTATGTTGTTACCTGTGTTTGTGTATAGTAGTGAGACTATGGGTCTGGATACAAGAAGTATAGATCAAAAGTTCAATTTGTTCAGATGGACAATCTTAGAGGCCGTGCTAGGTGTGGGAGAAAATGATAAATATGAAGGAAATCGAACATATTAAGAGAGTTGTGTGGTGTGAAGACAGGGGTAAGGAGAGACATAAATGAAGAGTATGTTGAGAATGGTTTGGTATGGTGGAAAGGAATGATGATAAATCGGTTGTTAAGCGGATATAGTGGCGGTGTGTTGGGGACCGACCGGCTGGGAGCCCGAAGAAAAAGTGGATTGAGTCAGTAAAGGATGTTGCAGAGAGAAATGTGAGCGAGAAGAAAGGTGATGATAGGAGATGAATGCGGGGTGTTGTATAGGGGGTATTGGTTGTGCCCATCTGGGCAGGGGATGAACCTAAACTTTGACGACTTACATAGTGTGGATCCGTCGCGGCCCCATGAAGCTCTAGGCGTGGATTTTCTGATTGCAACGCGTTCTTACTTATTAATGGGTACAGGATGGCGGTAGGCTGGGTTTCTTTTCGACATTTGTCATGTTTCTTCTACTGCTTTTCTTTTCCGATGCTTGTAAAGCGCACCTTACTCCAATCTTGGGAAAAAAAGGTAGATAAAGATAGAAGAAGAGAATTATATATATATATATATATAATATATATATATAATATATATATATATCATATAATATTATATATATATATATATTTATATTAATTATATATATATATATATATATATACACAGATATACCACCCGCGCCCTTCAGCGTCCTAGAGCGAAGAAGCGATTTTTTTCCTCTCCAGAGAGGTAGCTGACGCCAATGACACCTTCTTACCGGAGGGGCATCTGCGTCATCTGTGGCCTAAGGCGTTGAGCCGCATCAATTGTTCGTAAAATATACAGGGAAAAATATAAGAAACATATATTTTTTTTATACACGGGGGTAAACCGACGTAGAGTTCCGGGGAGGGGGGTCTTCACGCAACCACATCCACAGCCCATCCTACGGGGTATGGTCCGGAAGGTTGTGTGAGTCTCTAACCCTGTAACCTGTTGTGGGGAGAAGGAGAACCCTTCCTTACGAAATTTACGCCTTTCCAGCCCATCCTGCTATTTATTTTTATGTTTCATTTGCTTTATTGTCATACCTACTAATTCATGGAAACGAAGGTTGTGGTTTAATTTTTTTTATTGAAAATCAATTAAAGTTGAAACGTTATTAAACCAAGGTGAGTTTAACAACATCAACATCAAAGTCAACAACAATTACCATCTGTCGAGTTCCCAGTCTGACCCCAACTCGGTCCCTAATTCTTCTAGACCAAGAGGTACTCTCGCTTTTCTTCCTTGTCCTAAACCTGAAAATTCTTTGCATAAATAACCTCAGCGATTCGTCGCCTGGTATACCCCTAACACCCAGGTGCCCAATCGATTAGGACAATACCGCAAAGGTGCCCCTAGTCATAGTCTTTCTTACTTGTTTACTACCATATGCTGCTCCCCCTCCAGGAATGCCATCAGATAAATAATTCCAGATATATATTCACATACCTGCGATTCCCTACTTCCAAAGCTCTTCTGGCACCAGAACATTCTTCTCTGTTGGTGCAATGAAAAGCTTTAGTAGTTATCAAAAACCATCCAGTACATATATAGAAAATGGGTTGCTCTCTGTACAATGCTGCTACAAATCAAATTTCACTTGTCATCTTTACGTCTGTACAAACTTCTCTTATTTCTAATCCTGATGAAATAAGAAACAATCTAAAGATATATTTATGTGTGTTGAACAGTAAAGACGAATTGATACTTGCTTCATTGTGAAAATGTCCAGCAGAAAGTTTTTCCGTTATAAACATTGATAGGTTTCCCCCTCGGTTGGATCGCGACCCTCAAATCCTCTTTACTGCTTCTTTATACTTCTCATCACAATAAGGTAATAAATAGGGTTTCACAGTTACAGTGTTGCAAGTTAACCCTGACAACGTTGTTCAAATGTCAACAGTTTGGTCATCCCGAAAATACTGTATGGACCTGGATGCATATGCCAATCTGCAAGAAATATTCAATATTCCTGATGAATAGCCTAACTGTAGAAACTGTGAGGACCCCAAAGTGCTTCTTCCTTCAAATGACCGTCCCTTACCTGTTTTAAACAGGTGATTTTGGAGTTTTATAGGCACCATATCATAAAATGGAAGGAGAGATGCATACGACAGATATATGAAAAAGTATCCCACAAGACATAAGGACAACTTACGCCACAATTACAGCAGCCTCCATGCTAGCGTGTTAATCGCCACTATAAAACCCAATCTTAACAGAATCTGCCCTAAATCCAGTGAAACTCGGTAGTAACCTGAACATGTTTCTTGCTGTATTGCCCACACTACTGATTCTCAAATAGTAAAAAGCAGCTTGATCCAACTCTGCTCCAAAAAGCTAGTAACGAACTATCCGATACTAGACCTTTTATCAAACGGCAATGAAACTAAGCTGGTTCATCCACACAAATTTGAAAACATTTCCTGCAAGATCACACTGTCGCATACTAGGCCCAATGAGTTCTAAGACCTTATGAGGTCTCTTTGTGGTCCTTTATAAGCCTGCCATATTACTCAAAATTTCCTAGAAAAAGGTGTTCTCTAAATCAGAAAAGTAGTCGGAGCTAAAGATTATTCATTAAATATCAAAGCTAAATTTGTAAAACAAAAATCAAGTAACCTCCAGACGTAAAAATGTAACCAAAAGAGACTCGCATAAGATATTCATAGAACAAAAGCAATGATTCGATAGATTGTACCAAACAATCACAGCTACGACAACCCCAACAACTCCTCCAATTATCTGGGAATAATTCATGCCTTCTGATCCTCCAATAAATCTCTTTAGAATTTCTATCCGCACTCACAGGGATTCAATACACTAGTGAGCGAATGATAACAGCCCCTAAACGGAGCTTGATGGTGATGATCCACTCTCTTTCTAGTGCTTACTGCGCTTACGAAGAGGGGGAATGGAATAACTGTACAGTGAGTTCTGGATCTTGTTGGATAGCATGGAAAGGAGACAGAACCCAACAGCCTTTCTCAAAAGATAACTTTCCTCCATTTCCTGGACAATAGTCTATTATCCCATCACATTTCGAATCTGCTTGCTAGCAGTTTTACTGATACCACCATTAATAAACATGAGGATTTTAGTTGCTCTTCAACGATCAACCAAGTCCACACATATATGACTTGGTTAAAGCTCAATTATTTCTCATTCTGGCGAAGCCCGCTTCATCAACACTCTAAAAACTCCTTTCCAAATGTTGTCACACAACCCAAATTTCTGTTTGTATGACTATTCTTTATACAGGATGTCATTCCCTGTGAGATCCACGTCTCAGACTTCTATCGCTCTGAACCAATCCAACATCCTAGTCACATACATACAATGTCTCAAAAAGACCATCATCATAACTTTTATAGAACACAGCATGCCACTTTCTTCAATGGAATTTTGGAAATCTTATTCAACTTAATAAACTTATGTACCACCAAAGTGCATATGTTTGAGAAACTTCGGCTATGTATTGTCGACTTCTTCACCGTGGAATAATTAAATCGCGCTAACCTGCTATACAAATAGGCGACAATGTAGGTGAGGTTCAGAAAATACTCATTTATAATTCTGTCCGCCTATTCCCGTCGCTCTTCAAATAAACTTCATCAGTGGCAGCAGGAATTCACTTCCACTGCTTTACTATCTGCTCGAATCTATTAGCTGCGAGTAACGAATTTACGAAGGCCAGACTAGCTGATTATTTTTTAACAGCTTTCCTATTCCGTAGTTAACAAGAGCTTCAACTCCGACATCTGTCACTTTCATTAAGTCTAAAGATCTGTAGATTTTCCAATCCTTTTCCCCTGGATGCCTTAACTAAGGACTCCCTCATACGAACATTTAATACACATACTCTTCTTGTACCATTATTTGCATCCTTTTGCTCCGTTCCTATGGATGCTTTACTGGTCGGCTTTTGGTGTATTTTTACGGGCAGTGGGTCACTTACCCAATAGCTTCAAATTAGCTTGTTCAGCCCAATGTTAAAACCTAACTCCAGCTGGCTTTATGATCGAGCGGAGTCGGATCTTTTAATCAAGCTACAGCTGTCTCAAACTTTCTCCTTCATAACCGTTACGACTGTTGATGGACGCCTTTCGCTTCTACAGAAGTTGTCATCATCGGAGGGGAAAGCTTGCAATATTCGCGCAAATCAGGAAGGTCGGCAACCTTTGGTGTCCCAGATGCGCAAAAACTAACCGAGTAGAAGAAACTCTACGGCAATACAAAAAGGACCGTCACCCCAACCATGATTGATTTTTAAAGCAGCGCGTGCGAGATCCAGCGAATTAATCGCAAACAGGCAAACATAATTTTTTTGAAAACTATACAGTCTGACAAATTACAACTCCCCTTTCTTTAGTGTGGAACGTTGCACAGAAAATATCTTGTCGTCCAACAACTCTCATCCACTGTCCTCATTTGTGGGCTTGATATATAACGACACGTCTCTGCTCCCTGCGCAGTTGCATTATTTTAAATATTTTAGCTATCCACTCGAGCTCTTTCGCTATCCTGAGCCTTTCAAAACATTGAAAACTAACCTGCATGCTTGCCAACTTTTCACAGTGAAAGGGGTTAAAGATTTGCCTAATAATCGTGTTTTTACACCTGAGAGTATCAAACTGTACTTGGCCCAGATAGCAAGAACGGTGCTCTTGGTCCAGACATGATTTCAGACATCATGCTCCATATCCATCTCTCGGCATCAGCATTTTTGCTGGATCTATATAACAGAAATCTCGATCGAATCTTCTTTTAATTGGACCACAGCTTTTGTAATCCCTATTCCCCAAACCTGGGAAAGTCCGAAGTTGGCCAGACAACAAGGCCAATCTTCGCTAACGAAAATGGTTTTCAAGCGTTTCTCCCTGTTTTGGAGGAGTTCGCCAGCTCTCTAATTTCCAGTCTCTGGTTTCTGGCAAACACCGTTCGAGCGTGAAGCCTTGTTATAAGCTAACCATGACATCGGGAAGCTTCTATAGACTGTTTGATGTTTGGTGTTTTTTTCTCTATAATAAAAGCTTATTATAGAACGTGGAGAACTGGTAATCTCCTTACAGTCCATAGGATGTTTCCGTGGAGACTCCTTATTTTCATTTAATGCTTTTTGCCAAATAGATCCATCCAGGTTCGGTACTCTTCTATTCCGTCACGTCGTTTTACTCTGGATGAAGGCGTTCCGCAGGATAGTGTTCTAAGTGTATTAATATTTGCCCTCGGATTTAATGACATCATTACTTCAAACCTAACAACGGTCAAATTTTCTCTCTATGTTGATGACCTTGCGTTATATATAGCCGTCTTGAACGGCAACTTCGAATAGCTATTGAGAATATTTCACAATGGGGCGACTCCCAATTCTCTCCCACCAAAACCTCAGCAGTGCTTTTTAAGAAAAAAGGGAATCGAAGAACATCACCTTCTTTCAACGAGCCTAACCTATATAGTTCTCTATCCTTAACTCACAAGTCAATTTTTAGGACTCATTAGATGACCACTTTAACATTACGCACCGCAGATTAAACTCTTGAAAACGACTTGTCGAAAAATCGTGTGCTGCCCGTTACTCATCTCTCTTCAAATTCTGGTGGCAAGTCCTTTTACCGTCTCTATAATCGCCAGATAGATTGAAGGCTTGACCATTCGGCTTGTGTAGTATAATTGGTAAGCTCACCCAACTCTACTAACGCTATAGATCCCTGTCCAAACGAGGCAATCGTATCCCATCTGGAAGCTTCGTCGTTCCTTCGGGTAAGCTTGAGTTGAATCAATGTGATGACTCTCTCTTCAATACGGGAAAACTATGTGCACAAGTTATATTCTCTTTCAACCCAATACCGTCTGCTTTGACGCCGATCCTGCAGGAGATACCTCAGATCTATTACTGGCTTTGCACACAGTTATAACATTCTTAACATCCTTTGCAAAAGGTGCTGGTTTCTTAACGATGAGGATACATCATCCTTGGAAATTGCGTGCTCCTACATTTGCTTGGCCCTAATCTCTCTCAATTAACCACCTGCTGCCTTGTTAGGACAATTTCAGTCTCATTCGTATGTTCATCGATGATTTACTCCAGTGTTAGGTGCTCTAAAAGGGTAGAGTGTGGGTGCTATGCTGTCTTTCCTGATCCAACTTTCCCATACCCTCACCTTCATGCTTGAATTTTTAACGACAGAATTAATGCTTATAGTGATTGCCCTTTCTCGAATTATATTTCTCATCCAAGACCACTCTTAGTTTACTAATTCAAATTCAGCGCCTCAAGCGCTTAAACCCTTATTCTAAAAACACATGGATTCGCCGTACACCATTTATGTAAAGCTTATACGAGAAACATATTTTTATGTTGGACCCTTCATGTAGGAGTAACTGGCATAAAGTCGCGATAGGAGGAAAAATGCAGCCTCTTCTTTGGCGGAGATGGTTCAAGGTACCTCCCAGTGTGCCCATTCGAGCAAGGCACCCTCCATCAACTGATACTATCGTCTCGAAAGGATTGACTTTGTTGGACAAGAGTGCGGCAGTGATAGCGGGTAGAGAAATATAGAAATAAAGCAAGCTTGGTGAGGTGGTGGTCTTCCCACAGACGAAAGCGCTTACAATGGTGATACTTGCACGCCTCGTTGCCACCAATATCACTCGAGTCACTATATGTCACGCAGACCTTGCCATTTGCAAATTTACTGTGCCTATCCGCAATATGTTCGATATTCTTCATTGATTGTTCCAGATGTAGCTTGCCCTATTTGCAGCGTCATTTTTCTACTTTACGGTCATAATTAACTAAAAGTATTCCTATACTTTATTCTGATCCTCTCACTTTAGAGTACTCTATTTTCTTGTATATTTAAGTAAGTGGTATTCTTTATAACATTTGATCTTGTTATGTAATCTTAAGACTATTTTTTTAAATTCCACGATACAATTTTAATTTTTTTTTTTTTGGCTCTAATATTTCATTTCCACCATTCAAATATGTCCCTTTGCATTTGTAATATGTCTGTGTCAGGGCTTGCCATGTGTGTTGATATTTAGCCAGTGTGGTCGCTTTTTGTGACTTGGTGGGTCTTAATACACTCACTAAATATATATAGTATATATATATATATATATTATATTATATTATATATAATATATATATATATATAAATATATATATAAATATATATATAATAATTATATAATATATTAAATATATATATTATTATATTATAGTATATTATTATCTACCTTCTATTATCCCAAGAATGGAGTCAGGTGCGATGAAGCATTTTAATTGGGCGTCAGTAGAAGAAATGAAAAATATCGAAAAGAATAGCCAGCTACCTAGCCCCTTCAGTACATTATTATGTGAGAAATAGTCGCGGCAGAAAATCTACCAAAGCTATGGGACGACGATGGACATCACTAAATGGTAAGATCGTTCAATGTAAGGGTTATCCCTCTTGCCCCAGGTGGGCACAACTAACACCTTCAATCCCCGCCATTGCACTTCTGTTGTACAACCTTTCTTCGCCTCTACCAACTCAAATTTCTCTCCTTCAACATCCGTTACTGCTCAATCCACATTTTTCTTTCGGTCTCCCATCCGGACGATTCCCAGCGCACTATACATCCGCTTAACAACCGACTATCACTTCATACTTTCCACATGACAACCATCTCAACATACTTTATTTATTGCTTCTGTCAATTTACCCTTTCTTCCACACCAACAACTCTCTATAAGTATTCCTCATTTTGATACTCATATCTTTCACACCTAGCACAACCTAAGGATTGTCCACTGAACACATTTAAACTTTTAGATCTATACTTTTTACAGAGAATAGTCTCACTACTATACAAAACACCAGGTAACAATCATACCTCATTAAACCTAGCAGCACGTCAGGAATTTAGTCCTTTACATTCACCAAACGATTTAATTGCACCAGCCACATCCTGCATTGCACTAATTAGTCCTATACACTCTGCATCTCTTCTTCTATCCAACTATACCTAAATATTTATCACTCAAGACACGTTGTTATCCCTGCCTCCCATCTACATAATTTCACATCGAGGACTGTCCTCACATCCACAACATTAACTTACTCTTACGCAGTTAAGCTTTCAAACTCCTCTTTACACCTTGCAATCTCTCTAAAATCCTCTCAAACTCTCTTTAATTTCACAACACAAAACCAAATCATGCAATAAGGTAGGCCCTCCACTCTCTCCAATCATCTAACACCATTTCTGCATTCCACCTCTAATTCTTTCATAACGCCATCCTATACAAATTGAATAACAAGGAGACATAAAAATGTCTCACTGCTATTAATCTTCCATCTTTAATCCACTTCGAAGTTTTTTCTTTAACAGCTTCATAAAATAAATTATCATTCAGAAGCCTACGACCAACACAATATATCACTAACACCTGCCAGTATAAGCTTCCTACTTACTCTAATCATACGGCCCTGTTACAAAATCATAAAACTAATATTACATTTATTTCTTTTCTCCTCATTTTCTCAATCATTTTTTCAATGTAAGATTTTGATCCACGCATGCTCTAACAATCCTAAACGCACCTTTGTTCGTTCAGCAAATAGTCTTACAGTCCACTCCGACGCACCTTTCTGACAATTCAGTCATTAAATAACAAGATGACATATATTTTTAAAGGATCCTTTTCCTACAGTTCCTTTTCTCCCTTATACCCTTATATACAGGGTACTCTATTCACCGGCCATACGTCCATCGGTTGTTGGAATCTAGTACCTCCATAAGGCTTTATTAACACAACTTCCAAATCCATAAGTCAAACATCTCAATTAAATCTTAAATCATTGTACAGTATTTATCTATACATGCAGATTTACATCTTCAACTTTCTCACTCTACCATTACCTTCCCTACTAATAACATCATCCCAAAATACCTATTCTTCTTGCACCATCAAATACCACAACACTTCACTATCACCTTTCATTACTGTTAATATTGTGCAGATTTCCGAAGTGTTCTTTCACACTCCCTCATCAATTCCTCATAGTCTACAAAAGCACCATATTCTTTTATCAATTTCTAAGCAGCCATTCCCTTATCTCTTCTTACCTTTCGCGCTTCCTCAGAAGAACTTCATATTCCCGTTCACTCTCCTTCCAAACTGTTCTTTCACTCTTTTTTCCTCCTACGTATGCACTTTTTAGTATTTTTTTTCCCTCCTTATATAATGTCCAGCATGCTTTCTTGTGTACTTCATCATTTGTTTTAGTACATTCAACCACTCTTCTTTTTTACTTTAATCCGCTTGCATCACCTCTTTCCTATTACACTGTTAACATTCTTACTTCTTACTTTAGCACATCAGACTTCTTTTAGCAGCTATATCGAATTGTGTTTCATTTGCCCAATTTGTTCAGTATCATTGTTAACATCAACGATTTTACCTAAGGCGCTCTTACTTACTTATACTATTGTTTGTCAGACGATTACTCTCAATTAATCTTTACTACTTCTTTCGTATCACCTTCCTTTCAATAAGCCCCCACTCTTAATTTTACATAGAACATATTATGATCCGATAGTCCCATTTCCAACCCTCACGGTTAACACCATACACATGCGTTCTAGACATCTCTCTTCACAACACAATCAATCATACTTTTCACTTCGATACCATTCATACCTTCACTATCTCTAAGTATACTTATATATAATATTAATAATATAATATATTATTATATATATATATAATTATATATATATAATATATATATTATATTATATAATATATATATATATATATCAGTATTGATAATCATATCTTTCTTTCTCTTTTCAAGGCTGCTGCATATTTAAAAGATATAAGATAAATAATAGTTGATTTAATATCATAAAAAGCTTCGAAATAATATAAATAATTCTTTAAATAACTAAGCATATAAATAAAATTATTCAACACAATTACAAGAAGCATAATACAATTAATATAATAAGAAGATTAAGGAGAAGATTGGAATTTATAAATAAAGGATAATCTAAAATAGAGATGAATAATTAGATAAAGTAAATGAGATGATAAAATGTTTACTCAATATAAACTTTAAATCTAACTCGAGTAAAAAGGAACAACGTAAGAAATCCCTTGTAATTATGTATATTATATATATATATTATATTATATATATAGATTATTATATATAATATAGATTTATAATAATATATATATAATAATATATATACATATATATAATGATATATATTTATATATATATAATTTATATATATATATAATATAATATATACTATTATATATATAATATAATATTTATATATTATATATATATATATATATATATTATAATACCTAAAATCTGGCAAAGGATGGTTATTAATAAGAGATTAAGTTCGTTTTTTATTTTTCAGTAGTAAGCAAATGTATTCCAGGAGAAAAAAACTAAACGTAATTTACTTTTATTAAAATGTTAATTCCAACTTTACAAATTGTTTCATTATTTGGATGTTACAAAGTATTAGTAATTAAATATGTCTTAAATTTATGACTGCCATATATTATATATAATATCGGTATATTAATATATATATAGTATAATATATTATATACTTATAATTATATATATATATATATATATAATATATTAATATATATATTATATATAATATATATTAATATATATATATAACTATCTTTTAAACGTGCTTTACGTCTAGGCTTCTTATATTTTTGCGAGTAGGCTTAGTACATCGCGACGCGAGTGCGGCAAATGAACTTTAAGTGGATCCAAACAGGGCCACTAACTGTTGCAGTCGAGTTTTAAGATCTTGTCATATATATAATATGTATATAATATATATATCATCATCATATTTATATATGGATATATTTATATATATATAATAATATATATATATATGAGTATATTTATATATAATTAGTTTTAATATAAGTGTATATAATATTATAACAATTTTTTTTAAATATTAAACAAAATCGCTATTGCATTGCAATAAATATACAAAGATAACTGTGATGGATTAACGAGAAACAGGAGGTAAACTTTTTTTTAATACTATTAGAACAAATCGCATATTGCAGCAATAGTACATTATACATGGATGACTTTTTTCTCTCTTTTTACTTTTCTTCAGCCTCCACGACAACCAATTAACCGGTTGTTGTCAATAAAAAGCTCTTGTTCACAACATCAACCTAACAAGGTATTTCGCATTATTAGATATATATAAATTATATATATATATATATATTGTATGATTGTTTAGTGAGTAGTATTATTATTATTTATTGGTATGTTTATATATTTCATATTTAAAAAAATATTATGATTGTTGCAAGTTATCCGCTAATTATTACCTAAATAAGTTTAATAAGTGCTAGGTTGCTATAATCTAAATATATTATATGAAGTATATATTAGATATAATACTATGGTTGAATTTAAATGTTATAGTAATAAACTATGGGTGTATTTTGTAAGATGTAAATATATAGTTAACGTATATATATATATATATCTTAAGCTTGAAGATATATATAATATATAATTATATATATAGTATAGATTATATATATTATATATATAATAATAGTATATAATATTATTAATTATACTCGTATATAATTGCAGTCTGGAAAAAGGAACATAAACAATTTTTTCGTCTTAGAGCAATTTTTTCAGCAAATTGTATAATGTGGCAAATTATGTCTGTTTGTACTAAAATATATTTTTGAATTTTTCTACATAATTTCAGCTTTTCTAATAAAATAAATGAAAATGAATTAAATAATACTATAGATAATAAATGATAATATTTATATATATAATACATAATAATAATATAAAATAATTAACACAAAATAATAATAAAAAAAACTATAGTTTTATCATTAAACAGTATAAAAATTTACGAATTTCAAATAATTAATCATCTAATACTGTTCTACCCCTACAAAGCTATCTATCTTCCAGTGTTTTCTTTTGTCTTTTTACAGAGACAAGAAAAAGTTGTATATCCTTCTCTCAAATAAAAATAAGAGAGGATGAATCATTCAAATAATAAATAAAAATGTATTTTTGAAAGTTTTTTTGTTTCAATACTCACTTGGTATTAACATTTCAAGTGATCTTTTTTTGTAGATACTCTAAGGATTAGTCAAGATTTCAAGGATTTGAGATTTAACCAAATTAATTAGATGATTTTAAAAACAAAACTCTTTTTTCCTATGGAAGATATTTTTTTAACAAAATCTCTTTAGATTTTCAAAATAAATTTTTTTAAACAAAAACTATTTCAAAATAGCAACATTAAAAAGGTTCTTTTAACCAGTATAGAGACGACACATGTCAAAAAATAACTCTTGCTAATTGTCATTGTCTTGAATCCTAAAATCTAAAGTATTCCCCTCCATTTTCTAAGTTGTACGTAATTTATGGTCTCAACTACCGTCTCTAGTTCGGTTTTTCGATGACAATAGTAGAAAATGTTTATATCGGCTATGATTATTGTAATTGTTAACATATATTAGGGCATTTTTGCAGAGAACTATTTATTATTGTCAATTCATAGCTATAGTTAGTACTATTAGTTATAGCTATGTATCGATAATTTTAAGTTATTATATAATAGGTATATGTATATTATTATTAAGTTCATATAGTCTGAATATTGATAGTATATGCTACGTTAATAGTATTTATATATGAGATAATATAGGTTATGTATATTTAGATAATAGTATTATATATTATGTTTATATATAGTATATAAGTATATATGTATATATATTATATATATATACAAAAAATTATATATACAAAAACTTTTTGAAATTATTAAACAAAAATTGTATTGCAGCAATAATCATCAATATATATATATATATATATATATATATATATATAGTATGTATATATACTATAATATATATATATATATTATGATATATAATATATAGTATTATAATAATATTATTATATTATATATACTAATATATATAATTATATATAATTATATTATATATATATTATATATATATATTATATATTATATTATATCTATATATATAAATGATGCTTTAAAATAGTTTTTGTGAAAATTTCGAGGTCAGCATCTGAGATTAGTAAGGAAAAGAAATAGTCGAAAGTAAATATCATTTCTTACACTTCTGCCTATCAGCGGATAATTCATAATTTGAGTTAAAGAAGGCTGCTCATTTTCAAAGTTGAAGAGGGTATTGGAGAAAATTAAATATTTACTTATAATATTAATATATACTATATATATATAATATAGTATATAATAATATTATAAATATATTATATAATATTATAATTTATATATATATATATATAATATATATATATATATATATATAATAATATATATATACTAATATATTATATAAAACACTCGCCGCGATGAAATTACCTCCCATTATTTTGCTATGTATAGCATTTACAGTGCTAATGGTTAGCCTTTCTCTATTTGCGTTCTTGTTCTTTAATACACTCATTAACCAGAGAACAATCTTACAGACCCTTGATCATCAAAGAAACATCTACGCACCGCTATCATCATTCCAGAGAACATCTACAGTACACCGTTTTATCTTCACATATCATTAAACATTATGTTCACCGGACCCCTCTTTCTAGACAACATCTCTACAGACATTAATCTTATATCTTACTGGTGGTGAGGTTGATCTCGATTTTCCGCAGGAATTTCAATACTTTTCCAGGAATGCTAAATGCATGCTTTGGAGAAGGTTGATCGCCATAAACGGCCTTCTATTTCGGCAAAATGTATTAATAGTATGCGGCTACATGAATGTCAGAAGATACATGTTGAGGAGAATAGCAGGAAAAGGTGATGGATGTAACTAAAAGGGCCAATTTTGATTTGTGCTCGCTGTGACTGTACAAAGGATGAAATTAAGCGGTGAAATAAGTGGGTGGTGGTGTGGTGTGGAGGATGTGAAAGGGAGAGAAGGGAAGGTTTGCACATTCGATGAGTGTGAGTTGTGTCAGACTATGTAGATTTGTGTGGTGTTGGGTTCTAGGAGATTCTAAGGATGGTTTAGTTTAAGTTTTGAAAAGGCTTCAAAAGTTTGTTGTGACATATGAGTAATGTTGAATGAGAGTGCGTTTTCTGGGATAGATCTGAATGATCCTTTGGAGTGGGAGTGAGTCAGCACTTCAGATTGATTGTGCTGGGTGACCTAAAGTGTTGGATAGGTGATTCATCAAAAAACGGAAATGGGTTATATTAAATCAGGTTAGTTATGTTGGAGGTTTCTGGGGGTAATATCTTCCGTAGTTAATGTAAATGTGAGAAGAGATGTATATTGAAATATCTTGTGATGGAAGAGGTGGGTGTGTAAGTAAATACTCTTGTAAACTCTAAGAGTATTCATTTCATAATAATATCCTAAATCGTTGGTGGATGGTTAGTAGATGGTATCTTGAGTATGTGAAATGTTGAAGTATGATGATTGTGTTGTGAAGGAGATGTTGAAGTATGTGTTGTATGTTAAATCAGTGAGTGGTTAGAATTGGGATTATCGGATCATATGTGTCTTATAATATATAGTGAGATCGTATTAGGTTGGAGGGATGTTTGGGATGATGTGTGGATAAGTGTGATTAAGAAAATAAGGTTGGGTACGGATTAAGAGGAGAATTAAGTGAACATAGGTAAAATCAAGGAAAGTATTTAGAGATGTTATGCAGTGTAAAGATCAGTTGAAACTGACAGACCTGGGAAGCAAATATTGAAGGAAGCAGTTGTTAGGACAGCTGCAAAGGAATCATGAAGGTGGTGCTATAAATTAGGTAGTCTAATAGAAAGTTAACAGTGAGTGGTGAATGAAGAGCGTCGTAATCGCCATGCGCGGTTAAAGTAAAAAGAGCGTGGTTGTATATGTGTCTAAAGCTTTGATAAAGTTTCAAAAGAATATCATCTTTTAAGAATTATCATCATAGGGGACAAAAAAGAAATTACTAAAGGTGCCGATACTGTAGGAGGATAAAAAGAGGTAAATAGAACAGTTTGGAAGGAGGATTAAATGGGGGAACTTACAAGGAACAGGAGCGGAGAAAGTTAAGAAAGAGGAATCTGTCTTATGAATTTAAACGGGATGTGCTTTCGTAACTGATGAATGGATGTAAGGAGTGTGGAACACTTCGGAAATCTGTATAACATTGACAAGTATGCAGAAGTTCCAGTGGAAATGTGGTGGGTTTGAGGTGGTGCCAAAGAAGGAATAGGTTTAGGCAGGAGAAACTCACTTAGCAAGGGAAGGGAGGTAGGGTAGAGTGAGAAAATTTGAAGAATGGTATATGCAGGGTATCCGGGTGAACATTTGACTGTGTGAATGATCAAGAGGCGAAGGCGAGATTCGTGCATATTGATTTCGATTGGAAGTTATACAACGACGTTATGAGGGTAATAAGTTTCGAGGTTTAGGAGAGCAGTAATCAGTACTTATTAAAATAAGGGAAGGGAGATCAGGAAACTGCAGGATTATAACGGGATTAGTCTTTATTAAGTATTGAAGGAAAGATATATGTTGTGTATTTTGATTGGGAGTGCCGGTCGAGTGACTGAAAAAGTGATTTGTGAAGAACATAGCGCGTAGGCGTGGAAGAGGAGTGCGGATCAATTCTTTACAATTGGAAACAAATGATTGAGAAAATGAGGGAAAGAGAATAATTGTGTATTTGTTTTAAGTGGTTGTATAAGGCGTAATGTAGGAGGAATAGTTGGAAGCTCTATGGCAGGTTTGATTATATGTGGTGGTGGGGGTAGGCTTCTCTTTAGAACAAATAACATATGAAGTTTTTATGTGAAAAGCTACTTGTTTTGTTATTGTTAAAATTAATTGATATTTAGATATTTAAACTATTTTTCAAGAATTGTATTGTTTTAATATGTTATTTAGCGTGCGGGTGAGGCAGGTTGATTTGTGTATAGTCTAGTCTTTGGATTGATCAATCTGGTATATGATGTGATTATGACGAATTAGTAGGTGATTATAGCAGGAGATGGTTGTGAATGATGGAGATTGGGACTGTGCCTACTATTGGATTTGATTTGGTTTTCTGTGTGGTGAATCTGAAGAGTTTGAGAGGATTGGTATAGCGAGATTGGCAGGTGTGTATAGACGTGAGGGGTTTGTGAATGTAAAATATGATAAGATGTGAGTTTATGGTTAAGTTGATGGACTAGGTACATTTCAGTGTGTATGTGATGTTGTCGGATTGGTGACGAGTCTGTAAAGTGTCCAGTTTAAATATTTTATTAAGGGATATATGTTTGTGTGTAAAAGGAATCGGATGATGCGTGTGTTAGTTGGAAAAAGGTTAGGAATGGCAGGAAGGTGGCTCTGGTGAATTAATAGTTGTGGATGTAGTTTTGGATTGCGTAATGGGTTTGTACATATATGTGGTTATGTTGTTACATTTCGTGTTTTGAAGGCTTGTAAACTGTGTTCGTTTTCGTAATGGTGAGATGTCGGATGTCCAGTACATATGTTTTGATCTGAATGAGTTGCGTTGCGTGCGATGTTATGCGTTATAGATCGTAGGTAAGTAGAGACTATGATTGCTGGAATAAGAGTTTGTAATAGAGAGTAACTTACCGTAAGTTCCAATGATGTGTCTAGAGATTTACATCTAGTGGCGTGTTAGGTGTGAGAAGAAATCTTGATAAATGAGTAATGAACGTATGATATATATGGTAAAAACTTATTTAATTTATATATATATAATATAATATATAATATCTATATATATATAATATATAGATATAGATATATTATATGATGAGGATACTTGAGTATTCTTATATATATGGTGTATATTATATTATTAAGATTTTATGATATATCTGTATATTAGGTTTGTATAGCGAGACAGTGATGATGTGAACATCATCATTCTTGCTGTCTGCAATGATTTAATCTGAGAGGAAGCTTTATGTGTGTTGAGTTGCAAAGTTGGTTTGTTAGATATATAATGATTAATTAATAACATATTTAAAATAAGTAATAAGTAAATAATTTAATATAATTAAGTAATCAGTATAGAGCGAATACCTTACTATAACAAGTAAAGTAGAGTCTTATGTAAAGGGTTTAACGGTACAAGGGCGAGGGACGCATTTAGAGTAGTGGTTAGAAGTAATCGTCGAAGATATATAGAAGGTGCTCTAAGATTGTCCAAGAGTAAAAGGAGAGAGAGCTAATTCATCATGCATCATTAGATATATCATTGTATCTGTTTCATCTAATTTATAATAACTATATGATGCATGAGATGAATAAGGCGGTTCATGTACATTGGTGATGTGCACGTTAATAAACAGTAAAGTCATCAGTTAGTTATATATAATGCTTTTTATGTCGGCTCGAATATAGTATATAATGATAGGATAAATCAATAAAGTGATATGATCTATATGTATGCATGTGTAATTATTCTCTCTCTTTCTCGTGGATACAATCGACACTTCTTATATTCTCTGGTACTCTTCTAACACTCTTCTATTCACTGATATTCTAAGACTCTTCTTACTTGTTATATGTAATGGTATTCGCTCCCTTTCCTAACTAGGAAATACAAGAAACAATTCGTTTTTACTTAATTTAATATCGTTTATTTTAATTAATCTATATTTCTAAAGAAACAGCAACTCTTTGCGAATCTGCATGCAAAGATGAGAATTCATGCGCAGCAGATGATGGTTTCATCATCATCACTGTCTGCTATCAACTTGTACTTATATACTATACTATATATACTTATATTTTAGTTTATATTACTATATTATAACTTATATTATATATCTATATATATAATATATTAGTATATACTATATATATATACTAATATATATATATTATTATATATTCTATACCGTTCAATTCTCTTTTGATCATTTCTTCTCAACTCTAACTCGCCACTAAGATTTGTAGCATGTGCTAACCAATTGAAACTTTAGATGCGTATAGCTGTATTCAGATCATAGTCTCTATTCTACTGACATTAAGCACTGGTAACAATCATCCCTATGTAAGACC
>JABUQX010076187.1:0-15000 GCA_015478945.1 Trachelipus rathkii
CACTCAGTAATATGCTACATAAATTTCCAAAGACTTGTCTGATATGATATATCTTTCCTAAAACCATGTTGAGTCTCGCAAAATCTCATTATCAACAAAATATTTGTTCATTCAACTTCTCAATATTTTTCTAGAACTTTTACTACTAATGAGGTTAAACTAACTGGCCTGTAATTTTGAAGATCATCTCTACTACCTTTCTTATAAATTGGAATAAGCAATTATCCAGTTCTCTAACGTGTAACAATAATTAAGAAACCTATTATATATAATTAATATGCGATACTATTACTACTTTGCTTTAGAATCCTGCCATGTATATACCATCAGGACCTGCAGACTTACTGTACAAAATATGATAAAGTAAATCTTCAATATCAATCAGCATCAATATTTAGAAATGCAAAACTATCTCTACCCTGCTCTCTGCCATACTGTTTTCAACAATTCAACTAAAACCGACATTGTGAGCTACTCATCACTGGAATAAATAATGTTTTCTGGAATTATCATCATATAAATGCCCAGCGTTCACCCTTTACACCTTTATAGTTGTGTTCCTGGTTTCTGCTATGTTACCAACTTCCATTTGTTTAATAAAAAAAAGGTATTTGTGAAAGCACATTTATTTTAACATATTAAAATTAGATAGTTATTATAATTGTTTTGTTTATGTTATTTTTACACACGGTGATGATTAAGATGGACATACAAAAGCCTCAATAGCTCTCCTTCCCCCCTCATAAGGTACCTTTTATCATACGACAGTTATATTCAACGTTTATTGGTCACTGATACTAAATTTTAAAATTATTGGATTTCAGAATTGAATTTCAGTGAAAAATCTATTAATAGACGGCAACATAATAGAGAGATTATATAAAGCATAAATCTTATACAGACGATCTTACAAATCAAATGTAGATTTAAGTCGCCTAAGGGATTTAAAATGAAGATGAGTCGATCAGTGTTACTATATTGGATTTTTTATATAAGAAAGTGGACAACAAAATTTCCCTTAACTAATTTATTACCATATATACTTAAATATTTTCTTTCAATAATTCTTTATAGTTAACAATGAGAGAATTCTCCGCTTGTACTTTTTGGTCATACAGACCATCACAAACTAGCCTAGTTGAAAAAATCTAAGCTTTCACGTAGTTTCAATTTTGTTATAATTTGCAATTTTATTTACCTTCTGATAATGTGAATTTTATTAATTAGAATAAAACGAGTAACTCTTAAAAGTATCCCAGTCTATACACAGGGTTTCTTAAGTTTGTATTACACAGTTCACCATTTCTTTCCCTCGCCAATTTTGGGGGTAAGAGTACCGAGAGATTATTTGGTTTATCTATACCCACTTCCTCACACCAGTGTGAGATATAACTTTTATTATAAAATATGCATGCTATTCTGCTTATGTACGTATTATTTACAAACGCATCTGATTTTCTATTTAATTCTGTATATCCATCATTCTGTCGCCGGGATTTATACATATATTTTTATCACTTTGTTTAAGAAACTCGATCTTGGCAGCTCACTGTTATATCATCACCGATCTTTATATTTTCGGAAAACATCTGGTCATGACTTAACGGTATTTTCTGAACAACGTTACCAACGTCTTATGTGCTTTAACAGTGACAGGCATTTTTTTTTTTTTATTTTTTTTTTTTTTTTTTTTTTTTTTTTTAAAGCTTTAATTTTTTTTATCTCAGACTAGAGGCGAATTTACTTTTGGGTTCTTTCATACCCTTCCCAATTTTATTTAGTCCTCGAATTCATCGAGGCTTACTTTTATGTCTCCATATGGTTCTGTGGTTTTTTCCAAAATTTTCTAGTCTAACTGTTCAACATTTTTAGAGAAAGCTTTTGCTTACGTGCCTTTTGTAGGATCTCTTAATGGGGGGAGCGGGTGGGTGGATGTATTTCCATCATAACCCGTCCACCCATAAATTTTAACGTTCTTAATAGCACGCAGGGACGAAGCTTTCTGCGTATTTAAGGCCAATTCATTGGGAAGATCTTTTGTTTTTTAATTTTTGTTTTTCTGAGGCTCACTTTGATTTTTTTTTTTTTTGGGAAAGTGTTTTTTTAAATTTTTTTTTTTTTTTTTTTTTTTTTTTTTTTTTATTAATTACGGATTTTCTTGCGACTTTGGCAGCTGTTTTTTGACTAGCTGTACTTCACGCTCATTACCGTTTTTACTATTATCACTATTGCCTCTCAAGACTTTCTGTTTTAATAACTTCACTTGGGTAGTCATTATTATTATTATTATTATTATTATTTGACCCTTATTGATTTATTTTTGGATATTTTTAAGTTTATTCTACGACTATTCTGGGTTGTCACCACATGTAGCACGAGTAGATGAGATCATTAATCAATTATACCTAGAATTAAATCCCTCACCTCCTCGGGTACATATATTAATAAGAATGGAAGGTTATAGAAAAATAGTTTGATGTTATTTTCTCTTATTAACATCGCTTATATATTAGTTGTTTGTCACACACCAGATAATACATAGATTAAGTTGATTTTATTAATGTAATAATAATCAGGTTATGAGTGGGCCAGCAGAGCGGCCTTTAATATATTTTTTTCGTGAATACTATAAATCCCCAGAATTATTATACTCATTTTATTTTAGACACGTTTGCAAAGTGGGGCAATGTATAGAAATGACCATGTATCTTTACTAGAGATCGTTTTCAAACTCAGCTGTGTTCTTTCTAAATATTAATTTTATATATATTATTATACTACTGGAATATTTCACTTATCTGCTGATCACATAAGCTCGACATCTTAATATGAGTCTATCTATAATAATAACAGACATAAATAAAATTAATAATGCTAACACCTTTTAATTTTATTAACAAAGATTAATAAGATATTGTGGTGTGCTTACGGACGCGGTGCACGGGTAACATCTTATGGCATTGATCTCAGCTGCCTAACTAACTGGCGCCTTCACTCCGATACCAGATCTGGCCGGTAGGAGAGATGACCGGTTCTTTGGCTGTTTCAATTTTTAACTTTTTTCTTTCAAATATATAAACAAATAAATAAATAAAAAACAGTTATGTGTGATGTTATCAAGATGTAAGTAAACTTTTACCTGAGAGAGATACAGCCATACTAATAACACATAACGGATTGGAGGCTGTTTCTCTCCTCTCATAATAATAGCCCTTACAATTAACAATTAAAGATTATAAAAACATTGGTTTTTATAGTACGGTAGTGCCAGTTACATATATATATATATATATTATAATTTTTTTTATATCACTCATATAAATATACAAAAAAAATATATAATAAGTAGATTATGATAGTATATATATATACGATAATATTATATAAGTATATATAATATAAATATATATATATATAAAATAAAGCGATATTTAATTAATATATATATAATTATATATAATATATATTATATTATAAATATATATTATATATATATATATTATATATATATAATATATATATATATATATTATATAATATATATATATTACAGCATTATATATATAGTTAATATGAGAGAGGAGAGAGAGAGAGAGAGAGAGAGAGAGAGAGAGAGAGAGAGAGAAGAGAGAGTAGAAGAGAGAGAGAGAGAGAGAGAGACTTTTTGAAAATGCTATGCTGAGGAAAATAACTGGATCAATGTCATGGCCTATGGTATGGTCTAATACAGTGGGGGGAGTCTTATATAAGGGGGATATAACATAGTTCATAAAGCTTCGAATAGAGTAGAAAATCCTCCACATATAAGCTTGTTGAGCATTTATAATTTCAAATGAAATAAAATATTTATCTTTATAATCCTAACTAGTATATTTTATAGGATAATTTCATTAGTTATTATAAATAACGAACTTGAAAAGTAAATATAAAAACATTTCACAAATTGTTTTCACTCTGCCTTCTTTGGTCTTATGAGAACCTCCTCTCCTCGCTTCTGAAGTCAGATCCGAAATAATGCCTACCATTAAAGAATCAATTCCGCCCATAGTATCGTATATAGTTGAAAATACATATCACATTTTCTTACAATGTTTATAAAAGAATAAAGAAAGGCGAAAAATTCCTGCTCAAAATTATAGAAGTAAATAAATAATAAACGTATATTCGGAAAAATTAATATTCAGACCGATATTTTTCCGAACTGTATCTGACCAAAACAAAAATCACAATATAAATATAATTTTTCTGCTTTTCCCTTTTTTTTAAAATACTCACTCTTAGAATTTTTTTTTTTCATTTTTTTTTTTTTTTTTTTTTTTTTTTTTTTTTATATTTTCTATTTTTTAGTGAAGAAAGTGATTTCAATAAATATCAACAGATCGCTTCCAAGACAAGAACCCAAGAAAAGGAGAAAATATAAAGATAATTTAAGACGAGAATGTAGATTAGGTACGAGAATATTAACTCAAGAAGAGGTTGCGCCATTTGTGTTCTTATCGAAGAATGATGTAGTTTGTATGTGAAAGATTGTTTTGTAAAGATTGTTAGATGAAAGTATTTTTTATTTATTTTTTTATATAGGTCACCACCACTAGCTATATTTTTAATCCTTTGTCCTTTTCATAAAGTAGATTAGATTATGAGAAAGAGATCAGAAGAGTTGTAAAGTTAAATATATTATACCAAAGCATATCTCTTATAGCATTAACTATTTTGCACTCTTGCGAGTGGAGATCAGTCTTTGAAAATGAAATAGATATAAATAAATGGTGCCGGTATGTGTCGGTATATCATAAGAGTGAATTGGAATAACATAAGTGACAGATAGGATCGATTTTAATGGGAAAAGAAAGAGGAAAAAAATATACATTATAATAGAATGCTGAAAAAACACCTGGTTTTAAATATAAAAATAAGCTATAGATTGTTTTAAAACAGGATAAAATGACGATTGTCATGTAAGGAACAGCTGTAAAAGGAAATTCACCCTTTACTGAGAATTTCATACTAATGCATAGTTATAAAAAAATAAATAATAATTAAATAATTTAATAAAATATTATAATATTCATAACAGGATTATTTTAAAAAATAGGCACACAAATAAAAGCCAAACCTCATCTTTAATTATTAGCAAAGATATGTTTCACTTAACACAGATTATATCGACTCGACCAGTAAACGAGGTCACCTTTTTATAAAATTCCTACAAGAGTGCCAAATCTTAAGCTCTATAAAATAAACTGTACTAATTGAAACTTACATACAATATTAACAAAAATTTAAACTAAATTCAAAAGAATCAGTAAATTCTCCTGATCATTTTGATCTATTTTTGTTAAATTTTTTCTCAACCCATGTCTTCCTAACATACCTCTTTAAAATATAGACATAAAAGGCAAACAATTATAACGACTTTTATATGGGCGAATGGGGTATGTAAGTCAGCCCATTACAAAAGAGCACAGATGTGTATGGCACAAAACCCTTACAACACACTATAATATACATATAAAACTGCTCGAAATTAGAGCATATATATATATATATATATATATATATATATAATAATATATATATATATATATTATATATTATATATATATAGTATATAATATATTATTATATATATTTATTATTATATATAATTATTATATATATTACTACTAATATATATATATATATATATATTATATAGTAATATAATAATAAATAATTTTGTTTTCCCCTATTATTATTATTTATTATTATTATAAATTAATTATTATTATTAATTAATTTTTTATATTATTTATTATTAATTATTATTATTATTATTTATTATTAATTAATTAATTATATATATTATTCGGTTATTGCTATCGTCACTAATAATAATTACCTAAATATATGACTTTAATTCAAACCTATCTACATGTAGGAGATTTATTTTTCAAGAAAATCCTACCTCCTTTGTTATCAATGATGAATATTCCATTTTAAAATAGTCCTAATATAAAAAATTAAAAAATAAAAAAAGAATAACTAGTAAAATCCCTGATGCTGTAGGCTGTGAATTTAAAGAGTATGAAAATTAAACGGTTAGTATCAACAATCCACGGAGAAAAAAAATCATTTTTACCATTGATAAACACTACAATAAATTGTAATTCGATATTAATCATTAAAAACTGTTTTCACCTTGCACAGTTTTTTTACTATTTTATATAAAATTAAAAATTGATTACGAGATAAATCATCGATGGTAACAAAGAGGGCATCGAAATAACCAAAGCAAAAAGCAAATATTGATGAACAAACACACATGCGTACGCAACACCACTGGGATCAAATTACTGACTGATTGAAAATTTGAAATACGGACGAAATATTCTTGAAACACTAACTTTAATTGTAACCGAAGCTTGCAACTGACTCAAAAGACACATTTCATGAGGAAACGTTCATTTTTCTTATTTTTACGTTTCTATGTATTTTGTACATTTTGTACATTTTGGATATTGACGTAGAAGGATGAAACTTGGTATACACCCTTCTTAGGATGTAACATCGAAACAGAAGAGGTAAAATGACACTACGCCCTCAGGGTGTTGGGGCTGACCCCAATACCTTGGATATTGACATACAGCAATGAAACTCGGTATACACCGTTTATATAAGGTATCCTCGATGTAGACGAGGTTACATGACCTTGCACACCTCAGAAGGGGGGTACTGGACCCCAAACCTAGAATATTAACATAGAGCGATGAAACTTGGTATACACCCTTCATATAAGGTATCCTCGTTGTAGATGAGGTTACATGACCGTGCACATCCCAGAGGGGGGGTTACTGCCCCCCAAACCTAGAATATTGACATAGAGCGATGAAACTTGGTATACAACCTTCTTTTAAGGTAACCTCAGTGGAGCCGAGGTAAAATGACACTAAGCCTTCATAGTGTTAGGGCTGTGCCCCAAAACTTTGGAAATTGACATAGAATGATGAAATTTGGCATACATCTTTCTTAGGATGTAACATCGATACAGAAGAGGTAAAGTGACTATGTCCATAGAGGGATGGGGCTGTGCCCCAAAACTTTGGAAATTGATATAGAACGACGAAATTTAGTAAACACCTTTCTTATGATGTATCATCGATACAGAAAATAAAAAATTTGAAAAAGATTAAAAAAAAGAAATAATTTAAAAAAAAGTTTTTTTACAAAATTTTTTATTCTTTTTTATGTTTATAACTTAAAAAATTTACGTTTTTATATACCCTAAAACAGTAAATCGGTAAATCAAACCACCCTCCCCACCCCACCTATGATCTATTAATCTATTGATCTATTGATTCAAGTCATATTTTGTATAACATAACACAAAACTTTTATTTATTTTGCTTTTATTTGTTTTAAACATTTTGTATAAATAATATTTTTACGCTTTTCATGTTTATAACTTAAAAAAATTTGCGTTTTTACATACCCTAAGCGGTAAATCAGTAAATCAAACCACCCACCCTTCCCTGCCCTACCCCAACCCTGATCTATTGATTTATGGATCTATTGATTCAAGTCATATTTCGAGTATTATTTTGGATAAACATAACATAAAAAATAAGTTCTTTTTATATCACCCTAGAATATATGCTAAGTAACAAAGTTTTCACATCAATAAAGTAAAAACATTAGTAAACCAAAGAATATAATGTACAAAGACAAACCTAACTTCCCTTACGTCCGAATAAAACAGCCACCAATAACAAAGTTTCCATACTTAACAAAAAAGTAAAGTAACCTACTCACAACACTTTTTCAAACATATCTCTAACATATCACTGTTATTTTTTAATTAACATATTAAAATTAACAAAAATTTATCATATCATAACCTATTGCCATACTGACCCACAAATATATGCTAACGTAACAAAGTTTCACATCAACTAAAGCTAACAATATCATAACCTGAACTAAAGAATAATAAGTACAACGACAAAACCTAACATACCTTACGGATGAATAAACTTACTAACATAATCAAAGTTCCATACTTAACAACAATAAGTAACTAACGAACATAGCATACAAAACGTAACCTATTCACACTTTGTCACCATATCTCTAGCATATCAAAATAATTTTTTAGATTAACAATGGTAATATTTAACAAAAAAATTATCATAACCTCAGCTAAATTATCTTCAGAAGGAGGAGAAATATCCAAGGTAAAACAAAATTTTCACAATCAATAAAGCAGTACCGATGTATCTACAAAGATAAACCCTTTTCTAAAAGGTTGAAGACTGACATTTCTATTTTTCCAAAAATCCCGTTTTTCTTTTTAATAAACATCAACTAAAATATATTTTTGTTATAGTTTGTTTTATAAGTTTCATTTTTACATTTATTCTTTGTGGGTATTTTAATTTAATTTTTTTAATTTATTTCCAAATTTTTATTATTTTTATTTATTTTGTTTTATTTGCTTAAAACATTTTTGTTTTTACTAAATTTTTTATGCTTTTCATGTTTATAACGTAAAAAATGTGTGTTTTTACATACCCTAAAGCAGTAAATCAGTAAATCAAACCACCACCCCTCCCCTCCCCATCCCACCCCTGATCTATTGAACTATTGATCTATTGAACTATTGATTCTATTTATTGATTCAATTCATATTTCGAGTAATCATTTTGGATAAAACATAACATAAAATATAAGGTTCTTTTTATAACTTTTTTCTTCGAAATATATACTAACGTAACAAAGTTTTCACATCAATAAAGCTAACATAGCATAACCTGAACTAAGAATATATTGTACAACGACAAACCTAACATACCTTATGCCCGAATAAACTTCCAACATTAACAAAGTTCCATATTTAACAACAGTAAAGTAACTAACATTGCGCATAGAACTAATCATTCGTTTAGCCTCAAGACTAACATTTTTATTTCCAAAATCTCGTTTTCTTTTTATAAACGTCAACTAAAATATATTGTTTGCTATTTTTATATTATAAGTTTTCATTTTACATTTATTCTTTGGGTTTAATTTTTGTTTTCAATTTAATTTTTTTTAAATTTCTCAAATTTCTAATATTTTTATTTATTTTAATTTATTTTGTTTAAAAAAATAATTTTTACTAAAATTTTTATGCTTTTCATGTTTATAACGTAAAAAATTTGCGTTTTTAACACTCTAAAACAGTAAATCAAACCACCCACCCTATCCTCCGTACCCCATCCATGATCTGTTGATCTATTGAGCTATTGATTCAAGTCATATTTTGTATAACATAACACAAAACTTTTATTTATTTTTGTTTTATTTGTTTAAATAATTTTTGTTTTTACTAAATTTTTTATTCTTTTATGTTAAGGTAAAAATAACAATGATATGTTACAGGTATGTTTGAAAAAAGTGTGAATAGGTTACGTTCTGTATGCAATGTTAGTTACTTTATTGTTGTTAAGTATGAATCTTTGTTAATGTTGGCTGTTTATTCGTGCGGAAGGCGTGTTAGGTTTGTCGTTGTACATTATATTCTTAGTTCAGGTTATGATATGTAGCTTTATTGAATGTTAAAACTTTGTTAGCGTATATTCATAAATTCGTTGGTCAGTATATAAAGAACTTATTTTTAAAATTGCTATGTTTATCCAAAATGAAACTCGAAATATGACTTGAATCAATAGATCAATAGATCATGGAAGGGTGGGTGGAGCGGGGAGTGGAGGGACGGGTGGTTTTTGATTTACTGCTTTTAAAAAATTCACAATACCTGTTACACTTTTACTACGATTTTTCGACATTGTTTGTTGTTTGGTTACTTGTTTTTTTATATGTTTTGAATGCTTTTTTTATGTTTGCTATTATTCGTGGGTATGAGTTAGGTAGGTTTGATGTTTTTGTTTTGGTTACTCGTAATTTGTTCGTAGATTTTTCGTGGTCAGCATATATTGACGGGTTATCAACTTATTGTTTATGTTGTATACTGTTGTTGAGATTGCTTGGTGTGGTTGTTTTTTGTGTGTTATTTTTGGTTGTGTGTTTGTTGTTGTTTTTGTTGGGTTTGGTTTGTGTTGGTTTTTTTTGTTCAGGTGTGTGTTTTTTTGTTGTTTTTGTTTTGTGTTTTTTTTTTATTGTTATATATATTATATTATATGATTATATATATATATATAATCGGATTAATAATATATCGAATATCGATATGATATTTTTAATAGGCGATATGATATATTTTTAAATATCGATATATCATTTATCGATATTTTTTGTAAGATATGGGCATCCCTATCCCTTAGCACGATCCCATCCATTCCATTGATCTATCCGTTGACAATTAAAGTTAACATAAACACAAAACTTTTTTTTTTTTTTATTTTTTAATCATTTTTTTTTCACTAAATTTTTTTTTCTTTTTCTTTTTATAAACTTAAAACAACTTGTACTTTTACATGACCCAAGCAAGTAAAATAGTAAAAAACCCCTTCCCTTCACCCTCTGTCCGTTCCCAGTTATTGATCTATTGTTCATATCACATATTAAGTATCATTTCGGATAAACATACATAAAATCAAGTTCTTATACACTGACAACGAATATAGCTAACGTAACAAAGTTGTCACATTAATAAAGCTAACATAGCATCACCTGAACCTAAGATATGATGTACAACGACAAACCTAACACACCTTAAGCACGAATAGACTGATAACATTAATAAAGTTTCCACACTTATGAACAGTAAAGTAACTAACAAGCATACAAAAACGTAACCTATTCATACTTTGTCAAGCATATCTCTAGCATATCAATGTTAATTTTACATTAACATGGTAATAGTTAGCAAAAATTTATCATAACCTTGTATAATTATCATACTGATCAAAGAATATATGTTAACGTAACAAAGTTTTTACATTAATAAAGCTTACATAGCATCACCTGAACTAAAAATATAATTCACAACGACAAACCTAACACACCTTAAGCAAGAATAAACTGTTAACATTAACAAAGTTCAGTGCTTAACAACAGTAAAGTAACTAACACAGCATACAAAACGTAACCAATCATACTTTTTCAAGCATATCTCTAACATATCAATGTTAATTTTACATTAACATGGTAATATTTAACAAAAAATTATCATAACCTGTCCTAACTATCATATAACCATCGAATATATCTAACGTAACAAAGTTTTTTACAGTAACAGTAATATTTAACAAAAATTCATCATAACCTTACCTAACTATCATAACCCCCCAACGAATAATAGCAAACATAAAAAAGCTTTATTCAAACATATAAAAATAACAAAGTTTTAACCAAACAACATAACAATGTTCTTTGAATAAAATTTCGTAGTAAAGTGTAACAGTATGCTGATTTTAAAAGCAGTAAATCAAACCACCCGTCCCTCCACTCCCCGCTCCACCCACCCTTCCATGATCTATTGATCTATTGATTCAAGTCATATTTCGAGTTTCATTTTGGATAAACATAGCATAAAAATAAGTTCTTTATATACTGACCAACGAATATATGCTTAACGTAACAAGTTTTAACATCAATAAAGCTAACATAATCATCAACTGACTAAGAATATAAATGTACACGACAACTAACACGCTTCCGCCACGAAAAAACGGCAACAATTAACAAAGATTCATACTTAACAACAATAAAGTAACTAACATTGCATACAGAACGTAACCTATTCACACTTTTTTCAAACATACCTGTAACATATCATTGTTATTTTTACCTTAACATAAAAGAATAAAAAATTTAGTAAAAACAAAAATTATTTAAACAAATAAAACAAAAATAAATAAAAGTTTTGTGTTATGTTAATACAAAATATGCATTGAATCAATAGGCTCAATAGATCACAACAGATCATGGATGGGGTACGGAGGATAGGGTGGGTGGTTTGATTTACTGTTTTAGAGTGTTAAAAACGCAAATTTTTTACGTTATAAACATGAAAAGCATAAAAATTTTAGTAAAAATTATTTTTTTAAACAAAATAAATTAAAATAAATAAAAATATTAGAAATTTGAGAAATTTAAAAAAAATTAAATTGAAAACAAAAATTAAACCCAAAGAATAAATGTAAAATGAAAACTTATAATATAAAAATAGCAAACAATATATTTTAGTTGACGTTTATAAAAAGAAAACGAGATTTTGGAAATAAAAATGTTAGTCTTGAGGCTAAACGAATGATTAGTTCTATGCGCAATGTTAGTTACTTTACTGTTGTTAAGTATGGAACTTGTTAATGTTGGCTGTTTCGTGCATAGGTATGTTAGGTTTCGCGTTTTATAATATTATTCTTAGTTCAGGTTATGCTATGTTAGCTTTATTGATGTGAAAACTTTGTTACGTTAGCATATATTCGAAGGCCAGTATAAAAAGAACTTATTTTTTATGTTATGTTTATCCAAAATGATACTCGAAATATGACTTGAATCAATAGATCAATAGTTCAATAGATCAATAGTTCAATAGATCAGGGGTGGGATGGGGAGGGGAGGGTTGGTGGTTTGATTTACTGATTTACTGCTTTAGGGTATGTAAAAACACACATTTTTTACGTTATAAACATGAAAAGCATAAAAAATTTAGTAAAAACAAAAATGTTTTAAGCAAATAAAAAAAATAAATAAAAATAATAAAAATTTGGAAATAAATTAAAAAATTAAATTAAAAATTAAACACAAAGAATAAATGTAAAATGAAACTTATAAAATAAACTAGGACAAAATATATTTTAGTTGATGTTTATAAAAAGAAAACGTGATTTTGAAAATAGAAATGTCAGTCTTCAACCTTTAGAAAACGGTTTATCTTTGTAAGATACATCGGTGCTGCTTTATTGATGTGAAAACTTTGTTACCTTAGCATATATTCGTTGGTCAGTATGATAATTAGGTGAGGTTATGATAATTTTTTTGTTAAATATTACCATGTTAATGTAAAATTAACATTGATATGTTAGAGATATGGTTGACAAAGTGTGAATAGGTTACGTTTTGTATGCTATGTTAGTTATTTTATTGTTGTTAAGTATGGAACTTTGATTAATGTTGATAGTTTATTCGATCGTAAGGTATGTTAGGTTTGTCGTTGTACATTATATTCTTAGTTCAGGTTATGATATGTTAGCTTTATTGATGTGAAAACTTTGTTACGTTAGCATATATTTGTGGGTCAGTATGGCAATTAGGTTATGATATGATAAATTTTTGTTAAATTTTAATATGTTAATGTAAAAAATAACAGTGATATGTTAGAGATATGTTTGAAAAAGTGTGAGTAGGTTACTTTACTTTTGTTAAGTATGGAACTTTGTTATTGGTGGCTGTTTATTCGGACGTAAGGGAAGTTAGGTTTGTCGTTGTACATTATATTCTTGGTTTAGGTTATGCCATTTTAGCTTTATTGATGTGAAAACTTTGTTACGTTAGCATATATTCAAGGTTCTGTATAAAAAGAACTTATTTTTTATGTTATGTTTATCCAAAATAATACTCGAAATATGACTTGAATCAATAGATCCATAAATCAATAGATCAGGGTTGGGGTAGGGCAGGGAAGGGTGGGTGGTTTGATTTACTGATTTACCGCCTTAGGGTATGTAAAAACGCAATTTTTTTTAAGTTATAAACATGAAAAGCGTAAAAATATTATTTATACAAAATGTTTAAAACAAATAAAAGCAAAATAAATAAAAGTTTTGTGTTATGTTATACAAAATATGACTTGAATCAATAGATCAATAGATTAATAGATCATAGGTGGGGTGGGGAGGGTGGTTTGATTTACCGATTTACTGTTTTAGGGTATATAAAAACGTAAATTTTTTAAGTTTTAAACATAAAAAAGAATAAAACATTTTGTAAAAAAACTTTTTTTTAAATTATTTCTTTTTTTTAATCTTTTTCAAATTTTTTATTTTCTGTATCGATGATACATCATAAGAAAGGTGTTTACTAAATTTGTCGTTCTTAATCAATTTCCAAATTGTTGGGCACGCTCCCATCCCTCTATGGACATAGTGATCTTACCTCTTCTGTATCGATGATACATCCTAAGAAAATGTGTGTACCAAATTTCATCATTCCATATCAATTTCCAAAGTTTTGGGGCACAGCCCCAACACTATGAGGGCTTAGTGTCTTTTTTACCTAGGCTGCACTGAGGATACCTTATAAGAAGGGTGTACACCAAGTTCATCGCTCTATGTCAATATTCTGGGTGTGGGGGGCAGAATCCCCCCGTGGGGTGCTGCACGTCATGTAACCTCTCTACCAACGAGGATACCTTATATGAAGGGTGTATACCAGGTTTCATCGCGCTCTATGTTAATATTCTAGGTTTGGGGGCCAGTATCCCCTTGTGGTGTGCACGGTCATGTAACCTCGTCACATCCGAGGATACCTTATATTAAACGGTGTTATACCCGAGTTTCATTGCTGTTATGTCAATATCCAAGGTATTGGGGTCAGCCCCCAACACCCTGAGGCGTAGTGTTCATTTTACCTCTTTCTGTTTCTCGGAATGTTTACATCCTAAGAAGGGTGTATACAAGTTTCATCCTTTACGTCAATATCCAAAAATGTACAAATTGTAACAAAATACATAGAAAACGTAAAATAGAAAATGAACGTTTCCTCATGAAATGTGTCTCTTTGAGTCAGATTGCAAGCTTCGGTTACAATTAAGTTAGTGTTTCAAGAATATTTCGTCGATTTCAAATTTTCAATCAGTCAGTAATATTCCCCAGTTGGTGTGCGACGCATGTGTGTTTGTTCATCAATATTTGCTTTTGCTTTGGTTATTTCGATGCCCTCTTTGTTACATCGATGATTTATCTCGTAATCAATTTTTTAATTTTATATAAAATAGTAAAAAAACTGTGCAAGGTGAAAACAGTTTTTAATGATTAATATCGAATTACAATTTATTGTAGTGTTTATCAATGGTAA
>JABUQX010076187.1:17500-27500 GCA_015478945.1 Trachelipus rathkii
ATCGGAGTGAAGGCGCCAGTTAGTTAGGCAGCTGAGATCAATGCCATAAGATGTGTACCGGGCACCGCCCGGGCACACAATATTTATTATTTTTGTAATAAAATTAAAGGTGTTAGATTATTATTAATGTTCGTATAATAAGATCTTTTAAGTGTCATTTGACACGCTAAGTTGATTCACCAGTGAGATAATAATATAAAAATTAGAAAGAACGGTGAAAACGATCTAGTAAAGAACATGGCATTCTATTACATGCCCCACTTTGCAAACTGTTCTAAAATAAAATGTATATAATCTGGGGATTTAAGTATTCACGAAAATATATTTAAAGGGTCTGTGGCCCACTCCTGATTATTATACAAAATAAAACTTATCTATTATTCTGTGTGCAAACAACAATATAAAAAAGAATGTTAATAAAGAAAATAACATCAACTATTTTTCTATACACCTTCCATCTTATTAATATATGTACCCGAGGAGGTGAGGGATTTAATTCTAGGTATAATTGATTAATGATCTCATCATCTCGTGCTACATGTGGTGACCCCAGTATCGTGACTTAAAAATACCAACCTGTCTGATAAAAAGGGTCAAAGGATAATAATAAAAATAATAATAATAATAATAATAATGACTACCCAAGTGAAGTTATTAAAACAAAGTCTTGAGAGTCAATAGTGATAATACTAAAAACGGTAATGAGCGTGAAGTACAGCTAGTCAATAAACAGCTGCCAAAGTCGCAAAAAAAAAAAAAAAAAAAAAAAAAAAAAAAAAAAAAAAAAAAAAAAAACATTTCAAAAACGGAAAATCACCGTGCCTTAAAAAAAAAAAAAAAAAAAAAAGATCTTCCAATGAAGGCCGATACCAGAAAGCTTCGTCCTGCTATTATATGGGGGACGGGTAGAGGAAAAACTCCCCCCCCCCCATTGAGACCTACAAAAGGCACGTAAGCAAAAGCTTTCTCTAAAAATGTGAAAAACTTAAAAAAAAAAAAAAAAACAATAACAACGAAAGAAAAATAAAGCCTCCACGATGAATTCGAGGGCTAAATAAAATAAGGAAAAGAAAGAACCCAAAAGAAAAATTCGCCTCTATGCGGTAACAAACTAAAGCTAAAAAAAAAAAAAAAAAAAAAAAAAAAAAAAAAAAAAAAAAAAACCCGTCAATAAATAAAAAAAAAAAAAATACCCGTTAAAAACATTAAGATAATAAAAGTGTATGGGAATGATTATTAATATACTCTATGAACATTAAATTATACCTACATTTTAATCTTATCTAAGTATCGGCAGTGATCACTAATTAATTTATTTGATTTAAAAATAATTATGACATTGTTTGTTTATAATGATGTTATAGAATAATAGAAAATCAGATAGACGTCTTTTTGTCTTATAATAATTATAGGAATCTTGTGCATATTTAAATAAACGTTTACAATGTGAGGAGGTGGGAATCCCCTATCCTTCGGTACTCTTACCCCCCAAAATTGGGAGGGAAAGATGGGTGAACTTGTAAATAAAACTTTAAGAAATGCTTGTAAGACGGACTTTAAGGAGATACCGTTGTTATTCATATAATAAAATTCCTTCTCTGAGGAAGAAAATTGTAACTTGGTATTTTTAGAAATTTTAAAATTTAGAATTTTCAAATAGCTATTTTGTGAGGTCTTTATGACCAAAGGTCATGCTGGAGATCTCCATTGTAAAATTATTGTATTGTATTTATTAAGTATGGTAATTAGCTTAGGAAATTTGGGTCCCACTGATTAAAAAAATATAATGCAAATATTATAATTAGTTATATACGAGTTTATTTTATGTTTCAATTGTAAGATCTGTCTGATTAAGATTATGTTTATAATATTTTATGTTGGCCGTCTAATTAATAGATTTTCGCATTAATTTGAAATCATATTTAAAATTTAGCTGAAATAACGAAATATAACTGTCGTGGTACCATAAGGGGGAGGAGCTATGAGCTTTTGTTGTCCTCTGACGTCATCACGTGTGGGTAGGCCTTAGACAAGTTAGAGGGTAGTTAAAAATGAAATAAATTCTACGGAATATTTCTGCCGACTTTAAAAAAAAATTTTAAAAAAAATATTTTTTAGATTTAGCTGGGTGTCTTGATCAACCGGAAATCACCATGATGTACGGACTACCGTACTATAAAACAATGTTTTTATAATCTTTATTGTAATTGTAAAGCTATTATTATGAGAGGAGAAACACAGCTCCAATCGTTATGTGTATTAGTATGTACGGTAAAATTTACTTACATCTTATAACATCACACATAACTGTTTTTATTATTTTTGTTTATTTATTTAAAATTGAAACAGCCATAGAACGTCTCTCTCTCCTACTCGGCCAGATTGGTATCGGAGTGAAGCGACCAGTTAGTTAGGCCAGCTGAGATTCAATGCATAAGATGTTTACCGGCACCGCCCCGGGCACACAATATGTATTATTTTTGCTAATAAAATTAAATTGTTAGATTATTATTAATGTTCCGTATATAAGATCTTTTAAGTGTCATTTGACACGCTAACGTTGATTCACAGTGAGATATAATTATAAAATTAGAAAGAACGGTGTGAAAACGATTCTAGCTAAAAAGAACATGGCATTCTATACATGCCCCACTGTGCAAACTGGTCTAAAAATAAAATGCTATATAATTTCTGGATTTAAGTATTCACGAAAAATATATTTAAAGGGTCTGTGGCCCACTCCTGATTATTATACAAAATAAAATTCTATTTTCTGTGTGCCAAAACAAAACAATTATAAAAAAGAATTAATAAAGAAATAACATCAACCATCTTGCTATACACCTTCATCTTATTAATATATGTACCCGAGGAGGTGAGGGATTTAATTCTAGGTATAAATTGATAATGATCTCATTCATTTCGTGCTATCTATAGTATATATATATATACTATATATAATATATATATATATATATATATTATTATATAATAATATATAATATATATATATATATTATATATATATATAGTATATATATATATATATATATATATATTAGTGATGGGACGTTCCAAATTTCAGCCGATTTCCGATCCGATTCCGATACGCACTCAAAAGTGCCGATTCGATTCGATTCCGATTCGATTCGATTCGTCCGATTCCAATTCTTTAATATATATATATATATATATATATATATATAATATATATATATATATATATATATATATATATATATATATATATATATATTATATATATATTATATATATATATATATATATATATATATATATGCCTAATTTTTGGTAAATCATCTAATTTTAGATATTTAAAACCTTATAAATTAAAGTTATAGAATTCTCTTATATTTTATCTTTGCTAAAGAAATAATTAGGTAATTACCTTTTATTTATTTAACCACTGAAAAATAATAGCAATATTTAAAAATCTTACAATAAATGAACATTTTTTCTTTTCTTTTTTGTTTTAAAAAAAAAATTCCTTCTTTATTTACTTAAAGTAAGATCTTGAAGCAAAATTATCATTATAATTTGTAGTTAAATCATGACTCTTAAGTTGTAGTGCAAAAACATTAACATTTCTCCCGTTTCTGAGTGCATCAGATTTTTTTAGGAGAATAAATTGATCCTCCAATTCTGAAGAGTCTTTCACTTTCCACGGAAAAGGGGACGAGCTTGAATATTTTTTTAAGCAAGGACACCCAAATGCTGAAAGGTTCCTTTATTCGAGACCACCATTGTAACGGGACTTTCTGAATTTTAATAAGTTTCATATTTTTATTTTGTGATTTCTACTTTTTATAACATCTTCAATTTTTCAATATATGTGTCTTTCTCTTTGGGAATGAGTTTTTCTTTTGCTGCTTTTAAAGTCTTTTTCTCTTTTGAATTCCGAAAAATAACTTTCAAAACTGAAGTTAAAACTATTATCTTCAGTATCACTTATTAGTTTAAAGTTAAATTAGTTTAAAGTAGTGGAAACTGTTTTCCTCTCCTTTATGCAACATATATCTTCGCACATCCATTGCTTAAAATTTCTTTCCACTTTTAGTATGTTATAATCATCCTCAAGGAATGTAATTTAAAGCGTTGAATAAGATTAGGTAGCAAGCACAAGATTCTTATCAGTAAAGTAAATGCTGAATCTATTTTTTACTGAATTTTTCCATGCTGACACTGTAGACCCAAGTCCCTCAAATAGTTCTTTTTTTCTGACTCTTTTAAAAAAAATGCAAATCATTTTCATATTGGGATTATTGCCGATGCCATTGATTCCTTGAGAAAAATCTGAAAATTTGTTTAAAGTAGTGGAAACTGTTTTCCTTTCTTTATACAATATATCTTCGCACATCATTTGCTAAGATACTTCCACTTTTTTATTATTGTTATAAATCCATCCTCAAGGAAATGTATTTTAAAGGGTGATTCAAGATAGGTAGCAAGCACAAGATTCTTTTCAGTAAAAAATGCTGAGTCTATTTTTTACTGAATTTTTCCATGCTGATACTTTAGACCGTCCCTCAAAAAGTTCTTTTTTTCTGACTCTTTTTTCAAAAAAATGCAAATTCATTTTCGGCATTTGGTATTATTGCCGATGCCATTGATTCCTTGTGCTCAATAAATTTGTACAATCAACAAAATTTTTAAGTATTATTTAGCAATTTTCCAAGAACTTTCCATTGTTTCTAAGCATACAAGGTTTGAATGATCACTGCAATATTAAATGATGAGACCCGTCTTTTGTTCAAAAATTTTGAAAGCATATGATACTGGCTACTCTGGTTTGTATTTCCTGAATAAATCTGTGCTGTGGGAAATTACAATCTAGTTTGATATTCTTCAAACTTGGAAATAGCTTGGGGTGAGTGATTAAAATGACCTACGATTTGTTTGCACATGGATATATTTTTTTTAACGTCTCTTTGTTCAAATATGGCATCATTGAGAACTAGTGTCAAAGAGTGTAAAAAGCTAGGTAATTTCTGGAATCCTGCTTGTGTAACTCCTACAGCCATATTAGGTGCGTTTTATCCCTTACTATAGCATGAATTTTATTAGCAGGAATATTGAATTCTTACATAACATTTTGTAAAGACAATCACTTATATTAGATGCTTTGTGAGATACGTGAAAAAGTGAAACTCGAAGGATAAGCATTTATATTCAATAAGCTCCAATATTACAAGCCTACAAGGCAAATATTTCACTGCTCACTTACGAGTTCACGGGTATAGTAATTATCAAAACATATTACATGCATTTGACTACGAAACATTTCCAAATGTTCTGCCTGTCTGAAAAAGTCTAACATGATATTTCTTAGGCCCTACGTTAAGATTGCGCCGCTCAATCCAGTTTTCTAATTAAATAGAATTCAGGGGAAGAACTGAAATTAAAAGATCAAATACTTGCCAGACTTTCGAATATTTGTCTTTGAAATATTCCTAAAGATCGAATAAAAATTATTTTTCAGATTGGATACCAAAGAATCGGTCAAAGAATCGGTATATTTTTGCCGATTCGATTCCATTCCGATTCCTGAAAAACAGCCGATTCTTTCGATTCTAGCCGATTCCGATTATCGTCCCATCACTAATATATTATATTATATATATTTTTTTTTTCTAAAATTAGAAGTGGACATTAGTTAGCTTAGTTAAAAACTATATAAATTTGATTTAACTTTTTAGCATGAGCATGGTATGGAAATTACAATAGACTTTTGTTTTGCTTAGCAAAGAAAATTTGTAATTATATATTATATTTATATTATATTAATTTATATTATAATATATATTATTATATATAATATATATATATATAATATTATATATATATATATATATATATATATATATTATTATATATATATATATATATATATATATAATATATATATATATATATAATAATATATAAAAACGATACATCGTATTTTTAATAGATATATCGAAGGCAATTAGATATTTTTAAAAATATTGATTATATTATCTATATATCGATAATTTTTCATATATCGGCATCCCTACTATTCTAAAAACTTCTAATCAAAACTTTTCTATAGGTTAGAAGTTTAGCAATGGGATTTTCGACTAACATGAAACACTTCCTTTCACTTGACTTTCCTATATTTTCTGGCATCAACTGCTGTTATGATTTGTATCACTTTTACCAAATGGATTTTAACTGCTCCCCTGAACTCAATAGTCGAAAACCTCCTCGTTGAGTAGAGCTATGAATAGAGCTTGTGCGTCGTCTTTCACTATAGTCTCACCGAGATCCTACTTTGTCTAGCTCTCTTACCCAGACTTAAACGCTATGCTATCTTGGAAGTTCTCTAGAACACTCTCTTCAATTTCCTCACATATCTTTGAACTTTAAACTTCAAAACGCTGTGTAAACGGGTCATGTCGCAGTCAATAAATATTTAGTTTTCCCCAAATTTGGTGCGAAACTATGTTTTACGTTCTGCGTTCTTAATATATATATATATTATATATACATGTATGTATATACATTTATATATTATATATCTTTTTAACTATTATGCTACAATACCTATAAAAGTATAATATATATATATATAGATATATAGTATATATATATGACCTTTTCTGTTACGACTCCGTCAGTTTTGAATTTATTTTGTTTTTTTGTTTTTTTAATATATTTCTAGTATATGATCCTGGCAATCAATCATGGTAACGGACTCATGATTTCAAAAATTTATATAGGGACCTTTTTCAGTTTACGACTCCTTCGTTTTAAGTTTTAATATATTGCCTAGTATATGATACTAAACATATGAATTTAAGTTGTAACGACATGACTTCAAAAGTCGAAATTTTTAAATAATTTTTTAAAAAAGTAATTTTTAGTAATATTTTGTTTTATTTTTTTTTGGGTGTTTTTCAAACTAAAGGATTACCCAAGGGTAACCGCAAAGATGGCAGGTCGGGGTCTCTCGAATTCCGGGGAACGACGGGTTAGGACTATTTCCCCCCCGTCGGAGGGGGTCTTCCGGAAACCCCCGCTCTTTGATATTTGGGTGTCACGGGGGTTCCTCCGCCTCTCCCCTACGGGGTATGGAAAAACGGTCCCCCCTCTGTCCCCCGTCTGCTCGAGCCCTCACTAATATATATATATATATATATATATATATTATATATATATATATATATAATATATATTTATATATTATATATATATATTATATATATATATATATATATTTGTAATAGGCTTTATACGTTGATTCCAAATATGTAATTGGTTTTTCAGCAAGTGTCGTACTTTTCGAGATATTTCAATTTTGAAAAAATATTTAACATAAATGTGATTTTTAAAAATTATTTAAATATTTCGAACTTGTGAATCATTGTTCCTTACCACTGAAATTCATTGATGGTATCATATACTAGAAATATATTAAAAACAAAACAAAAAAATTCAAAACTGACGGAGTCGTAAAACAGATAGACCTAACTATATATATATTATATATTATATATATTATATTATATAATATATATAATATATATATATATATATATATATATATATATATATATATATATATATTATATATTATATATAATATAATAATATATATATATATATATATATAAATATATATATATATATATATATATAATATTCAGGCTTGGGTTCAAGTACATTTTGTCAAGTACAAGTACAAGTACTCTAGAATTGTTCAATTACAAGGTACAAATACTCTAGAATTGTTCAGTACAAGTACAAGTATATGGTATCAAGTACAAGTACAAGTACAAGTACATAGGTTTTAGAAACTGCAAGTACAAGTTACTTTATGGAAAAAGTTGATATATATATAATATAATATATATATATATATAATATATATATATATATATATATATATTATATAATATATATATATATATATATATATATATATATATATATATATATATATATATATATATATATATATATATATATATATATATATAATATATTTATATATATATATATATATATATATATATATATATATATAATATATTATATTTATCATATATATATTATATTCATCACCCATTTCTCTCCCAAGGACTGGGGGTAAGGTGAGTAACATGCACAGAAACAGAAAAACGTAGTAGAAGAATATGAAGCAAGTCGAAAGAAAGCTCAGCCTTACCGCCCTCTTCATACCTTTTTGTGAGAACTCGCAGCAGTCAGAAAATCCACCCTAGAGTTTCACGGGACCGTGACGGACCCTCACTATGGCATCTCGTCAATGCGGGGCTCATCCCTTGGCCCAGGTGGGCCACAACCATACCCCCTCACAAGACCGCGTCATTTATTCCTATTATGCACCTTTCTTCTTGCCTCTGCCAAACTCACATTTCTCTCTTCCAGGCATTCCTTTACTGACTCAATCCACTTTTTCTTCGGTATCCCAACCGGTTGATTCCCACGCGCTCACCACTATACATCCGTTTAACCAACCGATTATCATATGCATCTTTTCCACATGACCAAACCATCTCAACGTCCTTTCATTTATTCTCTCATTTACCCCTTTCTTCACACCACACAACTCCCTAATACGTTCATTCTCAATTTTATCAATTCTTTTCACACCCCTAAGATTGTCCATCTGAACACATTGTACTTTAGATCAATATCTCTTATTCCAGACCATAGTCTCACTACTATACCATAACACAGGTAACAACATACCTTCATGTAAGACCCTAGCGCACTCAAGACTTAGTCCCTTTTTATCCACCAACGATTTAATTGCAGCAGCCACCTTCCTGCCATTCACAACTTTCCTACTACACTCTGCAGCATCCATTCCCTTTTCATCCAATATTTATCTTAAATATATAAACTGTCGTCATACATACTTTTGATTCCATTCAGAAGCTTACCACCAACATCATATATGACTAACACCTGCCGTAGAGCTTCCCTATTAATCCTATAGTACGCCTGTTGCAAACCCATAAAACCTAAGTACAACTTATTTTCTTATATACCGTTATATATATATATATATATATATATATTATAATATATTATCTATCTTACTATATTTAGATATATATTTTTTATACAAAATATTAACACAGAAATATATATATATATATATATATATATTTATATATATATATATTATATATCACCCACTTCTCTCCCCAAAACTGGGGGTAGGGTGCGTACATGCACCAGAAACAGAAATGTTAGTAGAAGAATATGAAGCAAGTCGAAAAGAAAGCTTCAGCCTTACCGCCCTCTTCATTACCTTTTTTGTGAGAACTCGCAGCAGTCAGAAAATCCACCTTAGATTTACGGGACCGTGACGGGACCCTCACTAGGCATTCTTCGGTCAATCGGGTTCATCCTTGGCCCCAGGTGGGCACAACATACCCCTCACAATTACGCGTCATTTAATTCCTATTATGCACCTTTCTTCTTGCCCTTGCCTGAAAAACTCACATTTCTCTCTTTCAGGCATTCCTATACTGACTCAATCCACTTTTTTCTCTTCTCGGTATCCCAACCGGTTGATTCCCCCCGCGCTCACCACTATACATCCGTTTAACCAACCGATTATCTTACATCTTTTCCACATGACCAAACCATCTCAACGTCCTTTCATTTATTCTCTCATTTACCCTTTCTTCACACCACACAACTCCCTAATACGTTCATCTCATTTTATCAAATTCTTTTCACACCTAAGATTGTCCATCTTGAACACATTGTTACTTTAGATCAATACTTCATTATCCAGACCATTAGTCTCAACTACTATACATTAAACACAGAGTAACAACATACCTTCATGTAAGACCCTGCGCACTCAAGACTTAGTCCCTTTTTATCCACCAACGATTTAATTGCAGCAGCCACCTTCCTGCCATTCACAACTTTCCTACTACACTCTGCAGGATCCATTCCCTTTTCATTCAATATTTAT
>JABUQX010076187.1:37500-48490 GCA_015478945.1 Trachelipus rathkii
TCCGTAAAGAGCACTGATTGCCAGCATGACTTCCGTAAAGAACACTGACTGCCAGCATGGCTTCCGTTAAGACCACCGATTGCCAGCATGACTTCCGTAAAGAACACCGATTGCCAGCATGGCTTCCGCAAAGAACACTGATTGACAGCATGGCTTCCGTAAAGCCGTAAAGAGCACTGATTGCCAGCATGGCTTTCGTAAAGAGTTCTGATTGCTAGCATGACTTCCGTAAAGAGCACTGAGTGCCAGCATGACTTTCGTAAAGAGCACTGAACTGGCAGCATGGCTTCCGTAAAATGCACAGATTGCCATCATGGCTTTCGTAAAGAGCACTGATTGTGTTCATGGCTTCCGTTAAGAGCACTGATTGCCAGCATGGCTTCCGTAAAGAGTACTGATTGCCAGCATGTCTTCCGTAAAGAGCACTGATTGCCAGCATGGATTCCTCGAAGAGCCTGATTGTCAGCATAGAGTCATTCACGATCACACAGAGACGCACGCGCGTAGCACAGCTATAAGCGCGTCTGTAAATCATGCACCGATTCGTGGGCGTCTCCCCAAAGGAGGGGGGGCATGGGTTCTCATCGTGGTGGAAACGAGCACTGAATGCCATTGAGCTTCTCCGTAATAAGAAGAAACTGATTAAGCCAAGTCTCGACTATAACCGTTATACAGCAGCACCTCGAGCCTGCATGGCTTCGTAGAAGAGAACCCGAGCTCGCATTGACATGATCATTAGTCTCGTTAAATGTCAGTATATTTTGATTGTTAGCATGAAATATCGTGAAATGAGAGCACTGATTGCCCTCAGCATGGCTTCCTCGAAGAGCAATGGCTGTGATTTGTCGAATAGCTCTTTTCGCTATAATAAGGAGCATTCTCGCTCGTTCACCGCCGAGGTGGGCTTTGTTGCCGAAAAAGTACTGATTGCAAACCATGTTCTTCCCGTAAGAGAGCAACTGATTTAGCATTAGTCCAATGACTTCTCGCAAGATTCACGGCTTGCCAGAAATGTGCTCGCCACAATATCTGTTACCAGAGTCATGTTCAATAATCCTATTATTAGAGCACTAGGACTTGATTTTTCCCTTGTCTCTACAACTACTTCTGGTCTTTACTTATCGAACGCTTCTCTCGTGTGAACTTTTATGCTGGGGCGCCTACAACACGGAAGGCTTTCGACAAAGTTGGCCTTAATAATAATCTCTCATATAGTAAGAGACTTTTTCTTCGGTTGATTTTATTTCCAATCTTCTTTTTGTGAACCATTTCTTTTGTTGAATTCCATTTAAGGGTTTACATTACCGTTAAATCTCTACTGCCCAATATCAGTGCAAATATTTTATTATTTCTCTATGTAATTTTCGTTGAAATTCTAGTTGACGGAACAATATGTATCATATTATTTTTATAATTATATTTATATTTTTTTATTTTTTTTTTTTTTTTTTTTTTATTTATATTTTGATCCCAATCTTTTTTATTTTGGCATTTTTTTGAACTTATCTAATTGGTACAGAAATCGAAATAATTTTAATTTATTTATAATATATTTATGCTACTATATATAGTAATAATAATAGTGGTACTTATAACATCGAATCGTTATCAACATTACTACGATAATAAGTATAATGCTCATGATAGTTTATTATTTATATATATAATACTTATAATGAAGGTGCGTTATAATCTTATATATTATATACATTATTCTATATTGTATTATAATTACTATTACAAGTACCCTAGAATGTAGTAGTCTTCTATGTTTAGAAATAATATAAAACTTACAAATATATATCTATTAATGCTACTCTATATATAGTATTATATATATATATATACTCCTCATATATGAGTATATTTAAACTCACACTACGTAAATATATTTGATACTTTTATTTAGTGGTAAGTCATGTTTTCTCTCTATTCCTGATACGAGCTGGGGATATATTATTCCCCTATATAGTATTATATAATATAAAATTTATATCTCACTCACTCGTAACTCATTGACGAACTAAAGCGAGTTTAAGAAACGTTTAAACTTATTTCCTTCTTCTAGCGAAGGTCTCAAGGTTTGGGCGACCTTGTTCTCTCACTCAGGGTTGTAGGAATCTTTTGTTCTTTATAGTTTCCTTTATAATATACTGTTGGAAATTCAACAAATCCTCTAAAAGCACATAAATTATATATTATATGATATAATTAACTACGCAAACGACATTTATATAACAAAAACTCTATTCATTAATCAACATACAGAAAATCACCGCGTGTATCTAATCTCATATTTTAAGATCGCTAAATTAGTGGTATGTCCAAACACTTTGCCATTGTGTGTGCTAGAATTTTCTTAAAAATTCGTTGAAGTCGCGAAGTAAAGACTCTCGAATCCAGCCGAGACAAAACTATTTGCATTCTATTTCTACTTTAGTTAAAGAAATGCAAATGTAACGTCAATCCGTCTTGTTATCACACATCTACTTCACTCGCTAAGTAGTAGAATCCTCCTTTAGACTATCGTAGGAGAGTATTGAAGTGTCGATTGGCAACAACTAATTAACTAATTGAATTTAGTTTTGACTTGCTGAGTTATATATATATTATATATATATATATCTATATATCATTATTTAGAAAATTCCGATTATTTATATATTGATAAATATTATATATATATATATATATATATATTGAATAGCTATTACAAATTATGAGTAAAAAGCGAAAGATTTAGTTACTTATTACTATATATCAAGCAAAAACTGTGCCTAATTGTCCATTTTTTTAACTATCCATCGCCTGAATCTAAATACACGTCTTTTACATTAAAAAAGGTTAAAATCATATAACAGTAAAACGAAAAAGCTACACAGAAAATGTTTAACACGTGAGAGGTATCTAAAATCACTATTCAATCCAAGCTTCATCTACCCTACACCAGGGTCCTGTCTTCAAGCAAAGTGGAATATGATAACAAATGCTACTCTAATATGAGTAAATGAGTATTTCTCTACAAGCAATTTGGTGCTCACTTTGGTCACCATACATATTATATAAGAGGTAACACCTTGATACTCACATACTGTGTGTAGAGTGATTTGTACCTTACTTAATTACTGATTAGGTCGATATATTATTTATGATGTGCTGAGTATGTACTGTATCATGTATTAGATATTATATAGGTAACTATATAATTAGCAATAGATTAATAGATCCTTATTTGAAATAATGTATATAAAATAAACAAACTACTGTCTTATTATTATATATACTCTTATATTTGATATCTTATACTTAATTCTAGCTTAACCCTTTTCATACCTCTTATTTTACCTACTGAGTAATTGATATATAAGTTTTGTACTCATTTATCATCTCAGCTAGTAATCGTCCTAAGTATATATCTCATATATTTCAGTTGAGGACTGTTTTCTCACCTATTCAAGATATGAAACGAATTGATCTACATTAGTGACCTCCTTTTCTTTCATACTTTCTACATTATATATTATGTTTTTACTTACATTTTTAAATATATATTAAATAGGATAAATTAGCTTTATATATAATTTATATATATAGTAATTTAACTATCTAATCAGTTTATAGCTGCCTTTTTTAAAGAAATTATACTTATATGTTCTCTACTCTAATCAGCCCAGTGGTGATAGCGTAACTGTCATAGGGACTATTAAACGAAGTCTCATGCGGGATGAGCCGGCGCTAATGTTGATATACTGAGTCACCCTGCCTAGTTTAGGTGTTTTCGTTTATATATCCATAATATTTTATATTCTATGCAATCTTACTATAATAGTCGATGATGCTAAAGTATAAGCTATATAATAGAGCTAATAAGATGGATTGATAATAAAATACATACTATGTAAAATTTTATATGAATTTGTAACTAATATTCGTAATAAATATAAATTATTCAATACTAATTATAGAGAGATCTATTATACTTATAACTTGTTGCTTTGCCAGCTCTATTAATAATCTCCAGACTCATAATCATAGTAATACGAGAAGATAGATGAAGATGCTAGTAAGAGACCTGTGATGAACTGTCATGAAACGCTCTTAGAAGAGTACCTTTGAAAGAGTATTTAAGGAAGAAATGAGTATTGAGAATTAGTAATTATACAAGTTTACTGGATGATCGCGCGCAAATTTGTAATTATTTAGCTATATAGTGATATATTGACAATACAATTGAGTGATATATGTCGTAATTTAGTCTACATTATTTATCAGATATCATTAAGTAAGTTCTTGGAATATATAACTATCATTTATTTGATTGAAGTATATAAGTATCCAGGTATATATTAGTTAGCATTTTATTAGAATCTCGATATTTAAAGGTAATTCAATCTTCACAGCTCTCTGCAATACCGTTTTACTTGGCTAGTATTACTAAGCTTCATCTTTAAATCACATATTCTGTGTCAAATCTAACCATCTTGTTAGTCAAATTTTAATAAAACTATATTTTGAATTGCTAAATCACTAAAATTGTAATTGTGTGCCTTACGGTCTTCTTATATTATATTATTAATTATTTATACGCTTGAGATATACTATCAGAATATTCCATTTAACTGATCTTATACTTTCCTTAAAGATTACTAACTAAATTCAACGATATTGCAGTAAATATGACTGATACCATATCCATTAGTGTATACTTACTCCGCCATAATATATACGTAGCTTAATAGAAATGATATTATCTCATCTATGAAAAGCAATTCTATATCCTGATAAATCGCACTCGAAGCTTTATATCACTCGCATTCTCATAAAACACTCCTAACTGTATTTTATTATTATTGAGGAAGATGATCTTAAAATTTGTTTCCGAGAAAAGCAGCAATGAGGTAGTAGTCGAACGGGTCGACATTCAATAAGAATTTGTTGGGTACATTTATTTTCACACTCATTGCATTTTTCACTAGAGACTATCAGTAACATCAATCCACTTTGGTACTCATGTGTCGACTCTCGTAATCCTATATTGTTTGTTATTGCTCTTCGCTGGCATCCGGGCCGTTTTGACTCTTCTTGATCTTTACTGGCTAAATATCTAGTAAAAACAGCCGAACGGGAATCTAGACATTTTTCCTAGTTAACACGTTAGATATAAACAGTGCACAATTAGTGATCGATAGCTTAAGATTTTAGTGTTTAAGTTGTAAGAATAACATTTGGCAGTCAATTGACATCTAAAGATGGATTGATGTTAATAGAGTGTAATCTGTTGTGTTGCATCCTTATTGACTAAGTGTGGTGTAAGGTGTCGAAACATGAAAATGAAGTATGATCTCACGCGGCTATTACAAGAGAGGACAGAGAAGTAGAGTCATTAGGTATTGCACTTATTTGGTAACATTTCCGATAAGTGATGTGAATGCAATTTAGCTATCTCATGCTGACCGCTTTATATTCTAACGTCATAGTATCCATCATCGATATTTATTTAGTCACCTTCCCATCCTGCAAATAACCAGTCTGTGTGTGTATTGTATAAATGATATTTACTCAATCCCATTTTTTTGCTACTCTGAGAATATCTAACCTATCTCATAAACCATATCGAGTCTATCCCATAATCTAATTCAATGTTTGTGAATATGATACACGTTTAATTACAATAGCGCCATCATGGATGTGTTTTTTGAATATTATAGTTTGCCTAACCATAACTGAGGATCGATATAATACTGTGTTGTCTTCATTCAAACTCAGAGAATAGATCTGTCACGGAGTATTTATATTATGGACTCTTAATATTACTTTAGTCAATCTAGGCTACTACTTCATTAACTCATCTGGAAACATCCCTAAGGTATATATTCTCACAAATTTAGCTCATAGCAATGACAAATCATATAAAATATAACCATATCCTTACATCAGATATATATAGATATATTAATAATCATAATTATATATATAAATTAACTCAATAAATATATTAAAGCTTATAGATTAATAATGATATCTATTCTGTATATGATATTATATATCTATGAGTGTTAGAAAGGAAATCGAAGCACATACCTAAGCGTGAATTAAGGTAGTTTGTTTCTGTTAGATACTGGCGACTTCAGCAATGATAGATTTATATGGTGATGAGGACTATTATACTGTAGTAAATGTAAGATGATTTTGGATGAATTAATTATATATTATTAAGAATATTATATATCTATGTTGTAGATCTAATTATAAAATATAGGATGGCCGCTCTCCTGGATTATCCGTTAGCATGGATGGAATCTTAAAACTATTAATGCTCTACAGTAAACGAATACATTGCGTGATGATTGTTCCATTTTAGTGCTGAAATGTTAAAAAAAAAATTAAAAATAATATTATAACAGTGTGGTAGTTTTTAGGTATAATATATATCTCAAAAACTCAATGCGTCAGTCGCGCAAGAGGGAACAAAAGAGAAAAGCTAAAAATTTCACAAGTAGGAAAAATCTGATGAAAAAAAAATAGGTAAGGAAAGTAAGATAATTTGATTTTTTGTGACAAATGTATAGAGTAGGTGTAATATATGTTATAAGCCTATTTAAGGACCTTTTTATTAGTTGTCTACGTTACGTATATTATTACTCTACTTCTTATCACTCATTACAATATTTGACTGTGAGAGTAACGGTCCCAAACACTTCAAGGGGCTCATAATACGTAAGCAGGTGTGAAGAATTGAGGGTGAGAGAGTGCGGTAGTGTTCAACGTCAACACGAGTAGGGGCATGATTTGATTTAAGGTGGTCGGTTGGTGAAGGAAACAGAAGCGCACGCGATACCAATAGGCTCGAAATTGGGACGGGTCAGAGACCTCGCTGTTGGAGTGTTAAGGGAAATCTAGATTAGGCTCGTGCCTCGTATGAGATTCCGCGGAAGGTCTCGATGAGACCCACTGCCTGGCCACGGGCGGTATCCGTTGGGTTGTTTAGTACAACACAAAATAATAAAATAGTAAAATTTTGCAGTTACGGTAGATAATTGATAATATTAAGAGTAATAACCACAAGTGATAGCGGTCTCTAAAAGTAGGCCTTTGTAATGAAAGGAATTATTGATTGAAATAACTCTCGAAATGAACAATATTTTTTAGTTTTAAATTTTTTTAGCATGTTTATTTTGAAATAAATTTTACACGGAGCTTCTCGAAGAAACAGAATTAGAATTCCTTTTTCGCGTGTGTAACTATCATGAGTGTTCTCTTAAGATATATTTATGTGATGATTTAGTTTTAGTGTAATTGTTCACGCAGCCTGACTCAGCATCTGGAGTAAAACGGACAGTTCCAGCAATGTCTTCCGTTTTTACTGTTTAGATTCATAGTTGGTATAATGATAGAACAGAATAGTTTTGATAACGGAACATCACAGTGAACACTGAAATCTGGACGTAGACAAATATAATGCAAGGAAGCAATTAGTTAGTTTAGATTATAACAATAAGGAATGTATAATATTGTTGATTATGTCATATTAAATATTATGGTAAATATAATGTATAAAGGTAATGTTACTCGTGAATGGTGGTAATTTATGAAGCATAATGGTTGTAATGTAAAAGCTATGAGTATATTATTTAAATATTATATAATTAAAGTAAAAAGAAGCGTTATAGGTTTGAATAATGTAATACTAAAAGCATAAATGTTGAAATCGAAAAGTGAACCTCACAAAGTAAGAGTAACGTTTTATGCTCACTCTGTGATTACTTCTTTATAATTCGATCTACATGAAGGGAAAAAAGAAATACTATACTATTTTTACTGTGATTATTAATTATAATACCTTTAGTGTAGTTGACGAAGTGTCTGTAGTTTTCTTAGCCTGTGTGTCGACTTTTGACTGAAATGAAACTTACAATATAGGTAATAGGAAGCTCTCTCTGAGGAAGCGCGAAAGTAGTATTTAGAATGAGTAAAATCAGTAGTTTACAATCTGCTATTAGAATAATGAATATCTAATTTAATTATATAGGGGGTATCAGAGTTTGGTTAATGTGGTGTATAACTAGTAATGATATGTTTATATAGGTGTTAGTGAGAGAGCTATATATATATATTACATGTTGAGAAATGAAAACACTTTCGGTTAACCCTGCTTTGGATTAGTCCATAAACGTATAATGTAAATTAATTATATTTATATGAATTACTTTCGTTTATTTATTTTTATTTCTTAATGTATTTTTTTAATTTAATTATCTTAACTGCTATTGGAATGTTGTTAATTTTTTTACCCCCTTTTTTTTTTAATAGTGGGTTGGATTGCGGTGTTGGCAAGAATGGTGGTATATATAGGTGAATATAAAATTTTGGGGATGAGTTGTTTTAATTAGTATAGGAGGAGGTTAACGGGATAGAGATGATGGAATAGTTTTGAAGAATGTAGTTAAATTTCTATCTTTCATAGGTGATAGTAATTTAAATAGATTGGATAAATTACTGTAATAATATTTTTATAAATAAGTCAAGAACGGTAAGTAGCTAGATTATTTTATAATAGTGATTTTGATATTGGATTTTGAAGTTGTGTAATAAGCGCTTATTGAGGGTATAGTTCCAAGGGATTGGAGTAGAGCTAATATAATTTATATATATTCTTAGTATTCAGTTACCCTTATAAAATTAAGGTAAGTGGAGAAAAGTCGGGAACTGTAGAATTTATGTAGGGTAATAAGTTTATATTGAGTGTTGTAGGGAATAAGGTATATGCTGTATTTTAGTCAGAAAGAGTGCGTGTATATCGTAAACTGTGACTGAAGTACTGTATTGGTGACAAGAACATATGATGCGTTTAGTGTAAATTGAGTATTATAGAGGATGTGTCGGAAGTCTAATTACTTTATAATGAAACATAATAATGATAATGATAAAAAATGAGATAGAAGAATAAATTGTATTTGGGTTTTGGGATTTGACATACAGCGTTATATGTCTTTCCTTACTAATATTAATATATACCTATATATTATTAATTAATAAGTTTATATAAAATAATGTTTTTATATTATATGGTATAGGTGTTAGTGATATTATATATGGTGTGTTGCCATAGGTACTTGCTTTATAATGTAGTACATCTATGAAAAGAGGGGGAAGTTTATGACTCCCTTACTGTGAGTTATAAATTATAGATTATTTATTATTAAGTTTATATATTATATAATATCATATATTATTATATATTCTAGTCTAATATAGATATTTTATATATTATATTATATTATTATATTTTATAATAATATTTATAATTATATATATACTTGAGTTTCTATTTAAATATTTTTCTATGTAATTGTTTTCTATTATAGATGCAATTGAACTTTTATAAAATTTTATATTTATATATAAATCCAGTCCATTCGCTTTCCTTTGGAGGTTTATCCTATTTTTAATGTGTAAGCATTATTTTGATAGCGGCTTTTCTTCCCTTTTTCGTTCTCATTTCTATTTTATATTATATTTGATGTTTAGTATTAATAATATGGGTATTATAAATAAGAGCTCTTGTTAGACCTTTTACTCTCACGCGATAGGAGGTAATATTGTTATAGTCTCGAAACATTGCTCCAAATGCGATATATCATATAGATCTATCATGTGATGGTTAGAATGTCATAAGAATGTGACTACTCGAAGCGTGTTAGTTGCCCGAGTGAAAGGTTTGCCTCTAGGATAGTTAATGTACAGGATAATGCGTTGTATATTTAGATAATGGTATAGATGAATGTGGAGTAATGTTATTGTGAGGTGCTAATCTAATCCTATTTATGCGTTATAAAGTATATTTGTTCTCATGTTGTGAAGCGAATCTGAAGATGATGTTTGAGGTGGATTTGGTAATAAGAGAGGATTTGGTCAGTAGGTGTGTAATAAGGATAGTAGTGTTTGAATAGTTAAACTGATGTGATAAATAAAGTAATATAGTAAGGTTTAAATTGGTTGTTGAGGAGACACTCCCTCAGTGTGAAGTTATGTTTAGATGTTGAGCAGCTGGAACAAGTAGTCTGAGTTTATATAATATTTTAGAGGTAATATATATGTTTTGGATGAGATGGGAACGGACGATTGGCAGTAAAGTTTTGTAGTAGTGGAAAGTTTTGTGTAATGCAGGAATGGTGAGCTGGTTGACAATTTAAATTCGGTCCTTGGTGAAATGTTAAATGGGACTAAAGTCTCTTGAGTTGTGGCTAGTAGTCTTATACATGAGCTGGTATATGTTTAGATTAGCATGCTGGTTTCATTCATGTATTATAGTGTTGAGATCTATGGTCTGGAATAAGTAATTAAGTATTATAGATCTAAAGTATTTAACATATGTTTTCATGATTAGGATCAATGTCATTTATGGGTATGTATGTTGTCCTATTGTGTTGTCATCTGCTATGAATTTTGCATAATAAATGACGTGAACCGTGTTGTTGGTGATAGAAGAGCGATATTAGAGAGAGGATACTAATGTGGTTATGAAGAAAGTGGGTTATAAATGAAGAATAAATGAAATTATGTGAGATTTAGTTTAGGTATTATGGTGAAAGGATAATGAATGATAGTCTGTGTTGTTAGTAATAGCGTAGATTGTTATAGTGGCGAAGTGTGTTGGGAAGCCGACCGGCTGGAGGACCGTATAGAAAAAGTGGATTTATGTAGTCTCAGTTAATTATAACGATATGTTTTTAGAAGTAGAGAAATCTGAGTTTGGTAGAGCTCGGACAGAAGAATAGTGTTGTTATGTTTTAGTAAGGGGTGGGTAATTGTGATTAGTGTATGAGTTTGAGTGGTATGGTTTGAGACCTCTACCTGCCGGACCTCAGATTGATGAACCCTTACTTTGACGATCTACCATAGTGAGGGTCCATCGCTGTCCATTGAAGCTTTAGGGTGGATTTTCTGACTGCGATGAGTTCTCACTAATTAATGGAACTGAGGGGGCGGT